>OX246754.1:106557158-106727039 GCA_945910035.1 Brachypalpus laphriformis | reverse complement strand
GGACTACTGTCATCTTTTGCCACCAGGCCAAGTAGAAAACTGCGAAAAAGAATCCTGCGGATAAGGTGGAAGTATATGACGCATGCAGCATATAACGATATCAATCATACGATAGCGGAAACGATTGACACTATAAAACAGAAGATCAGTCTCTACGCTAAGCGACTTCGGCGATATAAGAAATCCAAACAAAGAAAAGACGACAACAAAGTATTTTCAAAATCGCAGAGGAAGTTCTTCGATAAGTGTAGAGGGAAGCATGCTACCACCGAACTGCTTCCATAAAAAATCAACTAGAGAATTTTTGGTCCGGAATCTGGTCAAATAGTAGCAATCACGATGAATCCTCACAACTGCTGCAGCAAACTAAGTTATCAGCTACTAATATTGTGCCGATGACTGAAACTAACATCTCGTCAGACCTATTCAACGCAGTAATAAGAAAGCTACATAACTGGAAGGCCGCTGGTATAGGTGGGATCCACAATTATTGGCTGAAAGCCTTTCCGACCCTGCACAACATAATGCGTCGTGAAATCAATAGATTCATCCAAGATCCACGACGATACCGGCGTACCTCTGCGAGGGCCTTACGTTATTCCTAAGGACAACAACACCCAAGACCCTTCTAAATTTCGGCCCATCACCTGCCTCAACACATTCTATAAGCTCACAACATCATGTGTTGCCGAACTGATTAGCAACCATTGCATTGCCAATGACATACTTGCTGAGCAACAAAAGGGATGTAAGAAAGGGTCCCGTGGTTGTAAGGAACAGTTGGCTATCGACGCCGTGGTCACATGTCAAGCGTATACTAAGCAGCGGAACCTATTTGCAGCATACATTGGCTATAAGAAGGCATTTGATATGGTCCCTCACAGCTGGTTGATGCAGATTCTGAACATCTATAAAATCAACCGACAACTAATCAACTTCTGTGAAGCCGCAATGTCTAATTGGTGTACAAGGCTACGACTAGGAACAATTACATCACGTAAGATCAAAATTGCAAGAGGGATATTTCAAGGAGACAGTTTGAGCCCCATTTTGTTCTGTCTTGCACTAAACCCTCTGTCATATCTTCTGAATAATAGCAGACATGGTTTTGAAATAAGAAACAGCGTCCAAAGCACTCGTCTAACACACCTTATGTATATGGACGACATCAAAATATACGCCAGCACTACCAATTGTCTACTACAACTTCTCCAGATCATTGAAAAATTTTCAAACGACATCAAAATGGAGTTTGGTATAGACAAATGCAAAACCATCAGCATTATACGAGGCAAGATCTCTAAGGGGCTGGAGTACACAACAGCCAGCAATGAAACCATTGAATCGATGGATGAAGGGGATGTATACAAGTACTTGGGAATTGAGCAATCGAAAACGATCAATCATACGACCATTAAAACCTGCCTGACTAAGTCATTCAACACCCGACTGGAGAGTGTACTAAAATCATCACTCAATTCCAAGAATATGGTAACGGCTATTAACACCTTTGCTGTTGCAATAATAACGTACTCAGCAGGTATCATTAAATGGAGCACTACTGACCTAGAGGGATTAGATAGAAAGGTTCGAACAACTTTGACAAGTTACCGGCATCACCACCCTAAAGCTGCAATCGAAAGACTGTATCTCCCGAGGAGAATGGGAGGCAGGGGACTAATCAACATCAAAAATTTGGTTATGAAACAAAATAACAACCTGTATGCATTTTTCACCAACAAAGCAGAAACTTCATCGCTCCACTGTGCTGTCCTTAATGCTGATGAGAATTTTACACCAGTGAATATGAGTAGAAGGAACCAGTCTCAGAACGCAGAATATGTACCAGAGGATCTTTACGATAAATGGAAAGCGAAAGCATTGCACGGTAGGCACCCCAACGAGTTAGATGATCCGAGTATAGACAACTTGGTATCAAACTCTTGGCTGCGATTCGGCAATCTATACCCCGAAACGGAGAGGTTTATGGTAGCCATTCAGGATCAGGTCATTCCAACAAAGAACTACCTGAAATTTATCGTTAGAGATGAATCAATTCAATCCGACAATTGCCGTCGCTGCGGATCTGTACACGAAACTATACAACATATACTAGCCGGTTGTACTGTCCTTGCCCGCGGGTCTTACAAGCGCAGACATGATAACGTCGGGAAGATAGTTCACCAGGAAATAGCTAGGAAGTATGGTCTTATACCAACATCTTTAAGATACACGCCATACTACAAGTACACGCCTGCAGCAGTGATTGACACCCCTGAGTACGTCATCTATTGGGACAGTGTAACATACAGGCTAAAAGTGATGCTGAACGTACCCACTTATAACGTCAAGTTTAGTTTTGACAATTCTAGAAGTAGGAGGTAGTAGGATTTTTTTTTTTTTTTTTTTTTTTTTTTCGTGGGTAGGTGAAAATCTTCATGAGACACTATGAGACCGTGTACTCATAGTAGTGTCAGATTTCTACTGACTAAAAACACCCTTCCCTTCGTTTTGTTTACTACGACTAAGTTTGACCTTATCAAGTAGTTTAAGCTTCAGATTTATATTCGCGTGAGGCAGGTAGATTTTCAATAAAAACACCTGCTGAAACCGTCATGACATGCGGCTTTTTGTCTTATTGCGCTAATTCGAACGGTTTCGTTCTTTGAAGTCGGCGTGTAAGATTTGTCACATCCAAAGTTTGGAGTATGGCACAGTTGCAATGGCCATGAAGACGAATACGAAGCTTGCGAGCGAAGTTTTTTATTTCGTCCTCCACGGTAGTTATCCCTAAGTCTCTGTGGATATCATTGTTTCTGATATACCAAGGAGCGTTCACGATTATTCTTATAATTTTGTTTTGCAATGATTGTATGAGATTCCTATTGCTTGGTTTGGTACAACCCCAGAGTTGTATACCGTACGTCCACACGGGTTTAAGCACTTGCTTATACAGAAGCAGTTTGTTATATACGCTTAGTTTGGAATATCTTCCAATTAGCCAATACATTTCTCTAAGTCGATTTTCGACTTCGTCACGTTTCTTTTTAACGTGAGGTTTCCATTTAAGTTTAGCGTCTAGTGTCATTCCCAGATATTTAGCTTCGTTTGCATGCGGTATTTGTACCGAGTTAATGAAAACGGGAAGGTTGATTATTTTCTTGTAAGTGAAGTTAACATGCGTCGATTTGGTCTCGTTAAGAACAATGCGCCAAGTTTTTGTCCACTCACAGATTTTATCCAAAGCTCGTTGGAGTTTTATGGTTGCTGACTCGATTGAACTTTCCGTTGCCAGAATAGCCGTATCGTCCGCGAACGTAGCTACAATAGTGCCTTCAGTTTGAGGTATGTCCCGAGTGTACAGCAAGAATAAGATAGGCCCAAGGACACTTCCTTGCGGAACTCCGGCGGCGATTTCTTTAAAATCAGAATATTCAGTTCCGTGCTTAACACGAAAAAGTCTGTTTTTAAGGTACGATTCTAAGATCTTATGAAGTTGCTCCGGAAGGATTCGTCTTAGCTTATAATTCAATCCATCGTGCCAAACCCTGTCGAAGGCTTGAGATACGTCAAGAAAAGCGCTAGAACAAATCTTTTTCTCCTCAAAGGCTTTTTCAATTTCGTCGGTTATTCTATAAACCTGGTCAATTGTGGAATGCTTGATTCTGAACCCGAATTGGTGGTCAGGTATTAGGCGTCTCTCTTCAATGACCGGAAGAATCCGTTTCAGAAGGAGTTTTTCAAATACCTTCGATATTATTGGTAGTAGCGATATCGGTCTGTACGATTTTTTGTCATTTGGAGATTTCCCCGGTTTCGGAACCATTATGACTTCTGCGACTTTCCATTGATTTGGAACGTATAATAATCTAATGGAAGCATTTATTAAATAAAGCAATTTTAATAGTGCCTTTTTTGGTAATTCCTTGAGGATTTGTCCGGTTATTAAATCATAGCCAGGAGCTTTATTGTTCTTCAGGTTTTTTATTGCCTGGCAAAGTTCTATAAGTGACACACTTTTTATTCTTAGGTTGTCAGATGTCGTAGTCGTACCGGTAAAATCGTCTACCAATGTTTCTCCATCAAATGGCTTAAAAGTCTCTTCTAAGTGCACGGCAAATAGATCCGCTTTTTCTTTGTCACCTTTTGCCCATTCGTCGTTGTTTTTTCTTATCGGTGGCGAGTGTATTTGCGGTTTTTTAATTCTTTTGACAGCTTTCCAGAGCGAGTAATTAGTGGTTTTTTCGGCGGTTAAACCTTCAAGATAAGCTGAAGTCTCTCGGTTTTTTAGGTCTTGTATCGCTTTTTTAAGCTTATTGCATAGGAAATTCGAGTGGGTTTTATGCTGGGGAGCGCGAGTTTGTTGCCATATTTTGCGTGCTCTCCTCTTTTCTCGAATAAGTTCTTTTATTTCCGGCGGATAATAAGCTTCATTGCATGGGACTTCTTTCCTCCTTAAAGGTGTATTTTTCCACGCGGCATTTTGTATTGATTCAATAAATTTGCCGAGCTCATCTTCTATTTCGAAGGGTGTTTTGAGCGATACACTTAAGACAATATTTTCTTCGCAATCAGTTCTAAAGTCGCGCCAGTTAGTTTTTTTGTTAGTTAATCTAGGCACACCTTCTACTGTCATTAGTCGGTCACTTATTGTCAAGATTACCGGCGAGTGATCTGAGGAGAGATCAAAGCTTTCCTCTACTTTTGCAAAATTTGAAGATACTCCTTTTGCTACGAAGAAGTCTATTAGGTCTGGTGTTTTTGCTGTATCAGAGGGCCAATACGTCGGTTTCCCCGTCGAAAAGAAATCAACCCCGAATTGCATACCGGCTTCGTACAGAAGTCTGCCTTTCCGTGAATTGGATCTGGAACCCCAAAAGGTGTGTTTTGCGTTGAAATCGCCACCTATAATGAAATTCGGTCCAAGTGAGTCAAGGAGACGTACAAAGTCGTTACTTCTAAACGTGCATCGCGGAGGACAATAAATGGACGCGATGTTGAAATACGAGTGCCTATTCTTAACTCGAACTGAGCTTGTTTGCATTGTATCGATTTCAATCGTCGTATTTATGGAGTGCTCAATGCAGTCTTTAATGAATAAGGAGGATCCGCCTCTAGCTCTTCCGGAAGGGTGGTATGCGTGATAAGCACGATACCCTCTTATTTTTACTCCGGCTTCCTTTGTCAAATGAGTTTCAGAGATCAAGCAAATGTCAATGTTGTCATTCCGTAAGAATACTTCTAATTCGGCGTTTTTTTGTAGAAGGCCGTTTGCGTTCCATGTTAAAATTTTTAGTAACTGATTCATATTCATATGGGAGTTCTTTTTTGGCGAGGTTTTAACTCGAGCTTGCTCAATTTATCAAATATGACTTTGTTTACCTTCGTTTGCTCCTCAAGTTTCGCAAGAATTATAGAGAAGACTTGGGAGACTGGGTCTACCGTAACACCGCTTTGCTTGTTTTCTAGCGACGCAGCTTGAGCATATGTTAGCGTCTCTGGAGATTGTGGCTTTTCCTTTGATTTTGCCGAAGGAACTTTACTTTGCTCGACTCTCGTCTTAACTTTGACGTGTTTATTGACGGTCGTTACCCTTGGCTTAGCGATTTCACGACTATTTTTAACCGGTTCTGCGTTCTGGCGTTGAATATTTTTAAATGTGTCTCGCCTTTTTTGAAGCTCTTTTGCCACTTCGCAACCTCGATAGTTCGCTGGGTGCTTTCCTTTGCAGTTAATGCAGGTAGCCGGGGCCTGCTTATTTAGGTCACACTTTTCTGAGAGATGGTTACCAGCACATTTTACGCATCTCGGCTCTTTTTGACAATACGACTGTGTGTGATTAAAGCCTTGACAGCGTTTACACTGAGGTATTGATCTCGTACTCGTACGCATAGGCTCAATCTTGACTACGATATTCAGAATAGTTTTAACGTTATAAATATCGTCTACATTTTCGCTCCTGTCAAAGGTAAGCATAAAGAGCGGAGGTCCATGCTTGACCATGATTTCCTGGCCTTGTTCCGTTTGTTGCTTCACCTTTTTGAGAATATTGACGGCATTAAGAATTTTTAAACCTTTAGCTTTGAGGTCGTTCATTACGTCGTCTTTTGTGCACGAGGGGTGGAGACCCCTTGCTATAACACGCAGTGGTCTTTCTGACTTATTTTCATAAGTATACCACTGGATCTTTTCCGTGTTTAATTTTTGTGATATTGCTCGGTAGCCATCGGAGTCATCAACGTTAATTTTCCACGCATTGTTCCTGAGTGACGTTACCTTGAATTTCGATGTCGTCGTACCTTTAAGAAGGCAATGTAGCTTACTGTAGTCCGTTATGCCAACGACGTTTATTGCAGGCGGAGGACGCGCTTTAGCTTGAGTTTGTTTTGGCTTCGACTCATTTTGCTTGTCTTCTTTTCGCGGCTCGATTTCGGGCGAAGAGCCGGCTCTGCGTTTTTTGCTAGGTCTTTTCTTTAAGACGCAATTCGTTTCGCGTGCAAGCTCTTCTTCGTCCGTATGATATTGTGGAGCTGCGCGGGGAGGGGAATCTTCGCGTTCTTTTTGTAAAAGCGAGTTCTTTAGAAGCTTGTTTTCCTCTCTCAGCATGTCTACCTCTTTTTTGAGCTCTTGGTAGAGCCGATCCATTTCATCAAGCCTATTGCGAAGTTCGTTATTTTCCTTCTCAAAGCTTTTACATTTCTCTAAGTCCTGTTTCTTGTGCGCTTGCACTTCCGGCGGACTTTTTTTCCCGGAGACATTCGGTCTTGATGGTGGAGACCGAGGTACCCTTGAACTTTTTATAAAGGGATTTATCAATTGCAATAATTGGCTCTCCCCAGAATCCGTAGAGCCTACCTCCGAAGAGGGTGGATTTTCCAGTGAACCTGGACTGCCACCTGGGGTATTAAATCTTTTCGTTTTACTCATTGCATTTTTTTGTATACACTTTAAGCCCGGTATACGAAGGGTGGGTTTTAGTCGCCTCTTACGACAGGCATGCCTACCTCGGGTATATTCTAACCCCTACCCGAAGGGGGGGGGTAGTAGGATTTGAGCAGCCAACGCGTACACTACTTAAGTTGTAAAGCTTTTAAATAAATAATAAAAGTACAAATTCATCATCACCTTGTTTTATTTTGTGCTCGTTCGCTGCTGATTTTACATGGTGTCAGATGTGAAATAATAAAAAAAAAAAAAAGGGGAAAAAGTGCAAAAGCAAGGAAAGTCCAAATCATCGACATCGAGTCGCAAAAGTGACAAACGCATTACGCAGTAATTTTCCACAGCAAACAAACTGTACGAAACGGTACAGCAATTGAACCGGTGTTTTCGATAGTTCTGTGCATTTGTGCTCATCATAGCTGCAAACATGGCGGGACGAACAAATTTCCACGGACCATCGCCGATGAACTTCGAACAGGCTGGAAAAGAGTGGCCTTTATGGAAGCAAAAGTTCAACATCTACATGCTTGCTGCTGGTCAAAACAATGAAGCGGATAATGTGAAAATTGCAGTCTTTCTTCACTTGATTGGAGAAAAAGGAATCGATGTATACAACACGTTGTTTGATGAACCGTTCAACGGTGAACCAGCGGAGGAGGGTGCCCCAGCAGTCACAATGGCAGAAGTTTTACGTAGATTTAAAGAGTTTTGCTTGCCACAGAAAAACACGGCTATGGAAGCATTCAAATTTAATTCCATTGTACAGAAAGAACGCCAGCCATTTACTGAGTTCGAAACAGAGCTGAGACTGCAGATGCGCCACTGCGAATTTACATGCACTGGGTGTCAACTGTCTTACGCAGACCGCATGCTTCGTGATCGCATTGTATTGTGTGTGGCCGATAAACGGTTGCAAGCAAAACTATTAGAGAATCGTGAGGATACATTGGAGCAAACAATTGACCGATGCAAGGCAGCTGAGCTAGCAGCCGCCAACAAGCAGTTACTGGATGTACCGCAAAAGAAAGTGGAGGTAGTGCAAAATCAGAAGAAATGTCCGGCCATGAAGAAAAGTGGATTCGAGAAGCTGTGTCAACGTTGTGGTGGCAATGCCAGCGGTAACCATGAAAAGTTTTGTCCAGCGCTAAAAGAAGGAGCGAAGTGTTATAAATGCCACCGTCTGGGTCATTTTGCAAATGTTTGTCGATCAAATGAGACTCGATCGATTCACGAAGCAAAAGCGAGAAAGGAAACGTCAGACCGAGGAGCCACGGGAAGGCGCCCATCAACCGATGGTCAGCAAATCAACGTGTTGCGTTACCAAACGGGATATTTTGACCAAGGTAATTCGAAATATTGTAATTGGCTGCATAGGGATTGTAGTTTAGCAGTAAGTAATGTAGAACATATTGACTCTTTTAACAGTATAGGTAAACTATGGTTTCACGACCTGATTTTCAATGATGTCAAGGTCAACTTCAAGCTGGACACGGGGCAGATGCTAACTGTATTTCGTTGTACACTATCAAGAAAATGAAATTTGATCATTTAATTTGTAAATCAAATACACAATTATTCACCTATAATAATGAAAAGATCAATACATTTGGTCAAATAATGTTGCCTTGTTTTGATTTGGCTCAAAAAAGTAAACAGAATATCCTCTTCGAAGGGTTGACGGGGGCTTACAGCCAATATTGGGTCGGGACGCATGCTCAAGCTTAGGTCTAATCAAACGAAATGTGGGGATTAACCTGGTTTCAGCGGATGACGGATTAGCTGCCGCAGATCTGATTAGCGAGTTCAAGGATGTGTTCGATGGGTTAGGTAAGTTGCCTGGAAAGTGCCACATTAATCTAAAGCCCGATTCTGCGCCTGTATTGAGGTATCGAAAACGTATTCCAGAAAGCCTTCACCAGCGCCTAAAAGCAGAGTTAAATGAGATGGAAAAGTCGAAAGTCATTTCACCGGTGGATTATCCAACAGATTGGATTAATAATTTGCAAATTGTGGAAAAAGCAAATTGGTCTCTGAGATTGTGCTTAGATCCAAAGCCATTAAATGAGTGTATTCGGCGAGAAAATTTTTTAATTCCAACGGCGGAGTCTATTATTGGTCGTTTAGCCGGGATGACTGTGTTTACAGTCCTGGATCTCAAAAATGGGTTCTGGCATCTGGAGTTGGATGACCAAAGTGCTGACTTGACTACCTTTATGACTCCATTTGGCCGTTATCGTTGGAATCGAGTTCCATTTGGATTAAACAGTGCACCGGAATTATTCATGCGCAAAGTGGTGCAGCTCTTCGGAGATATTCCTGGTGTGGAGATCTATTACGATGATATTTTTATAGCTGGCCGGACAGTGGAAGAGCATAATGCAGTACTGAGGAAGGTATTGAAAATTGCGCGTGACAACGGAGTTCGATTCAATAAGGAAAAGCTGCAACTAGCATTGACTGAGGTTCGGTTTATGGGTCAACAAGTATCAGCATCGCAAGTCAGACCCAGTCAAAATTATCTCGACGCCATCGCCAGCATGCCAATGCCTGAAAATAAATCAGACGTAGCTCGATTTCTCGGGATGTTAAAGTACGTTGGTCAGTATTTGCCGAATTTGTCACAGCGAACTGCAAAATTGCGTGAACTTACGCGAGTAGATGTTGAATGGCAATGGGGCAAGGAGCAGGAGGCAGAGGTGCTTGCCTTAAAAAAAGACCTGACTAAAGGGCCTGTACTTAGAATCTTTGATCCAGCACTGTCAATAGTGATACAAACCGATGCCTCAAAAGATGGATTAGGGTCTGTGCTATTGCAAAAGGATCAACCGGTCGCATATGCTTCTCGGAGCCTCACATGTAGCGAGAGGAAGTGGGCGCAGATAGAAAAAGAACTGCTAGCCGATACTTTCGCGTGTGAGAGATTTTACTATTTTGTTTATGGGCGAGAAGTAGAAGTGTAATCTGATCATCGACCACTGGAGATATTGATGAAAAGAGAAATTGACGATGTCTCTGCACGACTACAGCGGTTGTTCCTAAGACTACTAAAATATCCGCTCATCGGAATCAAGTATGTTCCAGGTAAAAAGATCCCGGTAGCCGATTGTTTGTCACGGGCAGTTGTTAAACAAACGGAAGAAGATGATCATGAGTTACAGGAAGTTATACATGCAGTTCGAAAGCGAGTGTGCATGTCGGATCAGAATCAAGCCGTTTACTCACAGGCTACACAGAGAGACGATGTTTTGATGTCAATTGTCAGGTATTTGCAAGCTGGATGGCCGGAGTTTAAAAAGTTGAGCGTTGAGGCCAAGCAGTATCATAAGATGAGAGATGAGCTGAAGTTTGAAGAAGGGTTATTGTTTTTCAGAGACAAATTGGTCGTACCTCAATCGCTCAGGAAAGAGATCCTGTCAATGATTCATGAGCCGCATTTGGGCATTCTGAAATCACTATTGAGAGCTCGACACTTATTCTACTGGCCCAAAATGGCAGAGGATATAGAACTGGCAGTTAAAAAGTGTCTAATATGTGAGAAATATACTCGAGCTAACCCAAGAGAGCCACTTACTCAGCACGAGACTCCAGAATATCCATGGCAGGTGCTTGGAATTGACATATTCCAGTTGGCCGGTAAGGACTACTTGGCCATGATGGATGCGTACTCGAACTGTCTAGTAGCTGATCAACTGAAGGACAAATCGATGACAAATTTTTGGAAAGTGTCTTTGATATGGTTACCCTTCGGTAATTCGGTCTGATAATAGTCCATTCAATTGTCGACTGTTTCATCAGTTCGCTGAAAAGGCCAACATCACATTAACATTCTCGAGCCCGGGTTATCCGCAGAGTAATGGACTCGCTGAGAAAGGCGTCGCAATTGCGAAGAATTTGCTGAAAAAATGTTTAGATGAAGGGCGCCCACATGAATTTGGCAACCGAATGTTAGAGTATAATGTCTCCCCGTTGGCTTCCATGTCGATGTCACCAGCTCAACTGTTCTTTGGGCGAAGAATCAAAACATAGGCACCAATTAGTTACAAACTTTTATTACGCGAACAGTTGCCAGAACATGTGATCAAAGATAAGATAATTCAAAAACGTGAACGGCAAAAGCTGTATTACGATCGTCAAACACGCCCCTTGTCCAAGCTTGAAATTGATCAAAAAGTTATTTTTAAGAAGAATACGAAATGGTGTTATGGTAAAATTGTTGCTCGAGTCAATGACCACTCATTTTTGGTACTGGACATATCAACAGGTCAGATTTTCAGACGTAACCATCGTTATTTAGCGGTCACCTTAAATAGTAAGGACGAACTTATAGATGATTCGATTCGTTTCAGAGATAGTCATACTGCCCCAAATGTCCCGACTGAGAGATACGCTGTTAATATTAGCAAAGAGGCCCCAGCTGCTGATAAACATTCCGCAGAATCATCTGATGAATCTAACGGATCTGATGCTGAAGACAGTGGGGACCAATCTGATTCGAAAGTGGAATCAGATACTGATGATGGGCCTGGTGCTGGTCAGCCTCGCCGTAGCTCTCGTGTTTCTCGTCCACCTGTTCGCTGGGCATATTAGGGCTATGTAGTCGTTCTTAGCCACAACACAGATTTGCTTTAGTTAGAGGGGAGTTCTCAAAATTATTGCTATAAAAGGAAGACCATGTAACATACAGGCTAAAAGTGATGCTGAACGTACCCACTTATAACGTCAAGTTTAGTTTTGACAATTCTAGAAGTAGGAGGTAGTAGGATTTGAGCAGCCAACGCGTACACTACTTAAGTTGTAAAGCTTTTAAATAAATAATAAAAGTACAAATTCATCATCACATTGTTTTATTTTGTGCTCGTTCGCTGCTGATTTTACAGACAGAACCATCTTGACCGACACCAGTGTCCAAAATAACAGACCAGACATTGTAATCCACAGCAAAAGGGAGAAGAAAATCACTCTCCAAGATTTCGCAGTAGTAAACAGCAACAACTTGGATAGTACTTATGCAACGAAGATCCAAAAATACGCGGTATTGTGTCAAGAACTGAATGGTCTCTGGAGATGTGACAGTGCAGTTACCTTGCCGATCGTCCTGTCTAGCACCGGATTGGTCCCCAAGATAACAATGTTTGCTATGAATAAGCTCAACATACCATCAAAACTAATTTTCGAAATGCAGAAAGCTGTAATACTTGATAGCTGAAGAAAAGTAAGGGAATTTTTAGGAATGTAAGAACTAAGAACGAGGTGATATGTTTGGTTCCAATAACCGCATACCCACCAGAGCCTAGCCAAAAAAAAAAAAAATGGCAGGTGAAAGTTATCCTACTAAGAGTAGAGATAGTGCAAACTTAAAACTCAATAATAATAATAATAATAATAATAATAATAATAATAATAATAATAATAGCGGGTTTCACCCGATTTCTTTTTAACTAAGACCTGCTTTTCACTAAAAGACAGTCTTCGTGGCTGAAAAAAAAAGGAACGTCTGTCGTAAGGCGAATATGCATTTCGTACTTCATAGGTGTTATCTTTGATCTGTCAAGGTTAGGTTAGGTTAGGATCGGCCCTCGATGAGGATATACTTAAACCAGAAAGTAGGTCCATTGTACTGCCGATGTGTAAGGCGGGTGGGTCACCCTCTTACTCTTGGAACCATCTGCTTCGTTGAATGAAGTCTAGAATTTTAGCCGTGCAGGCGTTGCCGAGATCATTAAGATCATTGTAGAAGTATTCACACAGAGTGGCCTTCCTGATGTTGGCGAGCGCAGGACAGGCGCACAGGAGATGACTGATGGTCTCTTCTTCCTCTTCGTCTCTGCAGATTCTGCAGAAGTCGTTATGAGGGATACCTAATCTCTGGGCATGTCTTCCTATGACGCAGTGTCCAGTGAGGACATTGGTTATTTTTGAGAGGGCTCAAAAATGGCGCTTCAATGTCGGTGATGCGTATGCCATCTGTACCAGAGGAGCCTTGTCGTGCTAGTTCGTCGGCTGCACAATTCCCCGGTATGTCACAGTGACCTGGTACCCAGCAAAGGGGCAGGTTGTACTGACCAGCTATCTCGTTAAGAGATCTGCGACAGTCTTTCACTGCCTTAGATCTCGTAGTTGCGAAGACCCATCTAAACATTCTTTTACTCTCTAATTTCAGCAATCAAGACATAGTCGCTACCAACCTGGAATTGCGATCAAGAAATTACTGGTTGGTATCGGCTTATTTAGGTCACGATCTTGCGGGCCCACTCCCCCCGGACATCTTGGGGAGCTTGATTGCTGTAGCAGAGAGCCGAAACACTGGTCTCATCATTGGCTGTGATGCGAATGCCCATCACTCAATCTGGGGCAGTTCCGACATAAATGTAAGAGGTGAGCAACTTTTTGACTTTATCCTTAGTACTAAACTCCTAGTCTGTAACAGGGGGTCCAAACCGACCTTCATTACTCGTAACCCACAAGAAGTCCTGGACATCACTCTTGTCTCCGATCATTTATATAACTCGGTTAAGGACTGGAGAGTCTCTCATGAGCACTCTTTTTCAGACCACCGTTACCTCCAATTTAGTCTTGATGACTATCTGCCTGACCAGAAGGCTTTTAGAAATTATAGGAAAACCAACTGGTCCCTTTATAGGAAACGTTTATTAACGCTTATTCCCTCCCATCTGCCTACTGAACCTTCTTGCACTGAAGACCTCGACGATTTAGTCAACACCCTAACATCGGCACTAAATGGTGCAATGGCCGAGGCCTGCCCACTCCGCAAACCTCGAGGTAAAATGAAACCTCCCTGGTGGAATGCAAATCTCAGTACTCTTAGGAAAGACAGTAGGCTCCTTTTTAATGCTGCTAAAAGCTCCCGTGAGACGGCTGACTGGGACTCCTATAAACTGTCTCTCAGAAAATACAAAATCTCACTGAGGAAGGAGCAACGACGCTCCTGGAGACTTTTCTGCGACAGCATTGAAGAGTCCTCGGAAGCTTCCAGGTTGCGGAATATCCTCTTTAAAAGCCCTGCTACACCCAGCTTCCTTTTGCATCCGGATGGTTACTGGAGCTCGTCTGCGGAGGAATCCATTGACATCTTACTGGATACCCACTTTCCTGGTAGCTCCACTGTTGCTATATCGCAAGAGGGAAATCCCCCCCCTCAACCTTGCAGCAACTCGTTAGTCTTGATAACTACAGAAAAGATCCGTTGGGCCATGCGCAGTTTCAAACCTTTAAAGTCCCCAGGACCTGACGGTGTTATTTCAGCTGAAATTCAGCAATGCGAGGACATTGTGCTTCCATGGCTCAAAGTCATCTTGTCGGGCTGTCTAAATCTGGTCTATATTCCCAAACTATGGACCGAGGTTGAAGTCATATTCATACCTAAGGCAGGAAAGAGTTCGCACGTGGAACCAAAGGATCTCCGACCTATCAGTCTATCGTCCTTTCTGCTCAAAGCGTTAGAAAGGTTAATTGATATCCATCTTCGGCAAAGTATTAGCCCAGCTCTGCTCTCGCCGTCCCAACATGCGTACTGCAAAGGCAAATCGGTTGAGACTGCCTTACATTCGCTTGTGCGCATCATCGAAAAATCATTGAGCATCAAAAAATACACCATGGTGGCTTTCCTTGACATTGAGGGAGCTTTTAACAATGTCAAACCAAAGGCAATTACCGACGCACTTGTAAATCTGAAAGTGGATACCTCGCTCGGAGTGTTGGTCAATCAATTGCTTACATGCAGGATTATTAACACACAGCTGGGCGGAGCATCGGCCAGAAGAATTGCTCGCTGCGGTACACCTCAAGGTGGAGTCTTGTCACCTCTTCTGTGGAACCTGGTAGTTAATGAACTACTGTTGGACCTGGATACGTCAGGTTGTAGAGTGATCGCCTATGCTGATGACAATGCTATTGCTGCCTCCGGTAAACACCCGGACACTCTTAGGGATATCCTCCAATTTGCTCTCCTTCGGCTCACCAAATGGGCCTCCAAATGTGGACTGGGGGTTAACCCCCATAAAACGGAACTCGTTCTCTTCACGAAGAAATATAAAGTTCCCCTCATAGACTCTCCTATGATAAATGGCACCAGTCTCACCTTCTCTGAAAACGCAAAATATCTGGGTCTTATTTTGGATAGGAAATTAAAATGGAAGGCCAATCTTCTAGAGCGCGTTAAGAAAGCTAATGTAGCTCTCTATTCCTGTAAAAAAGCTATAAGTAGAAGCTGTGGTATCAAACCTCATATCACTCATTTACTATACGTGTCCGTTATCAGGCCTATACTACTATACGGCGTGATCGTATGGTGGCCTGCTCTCGACAGGGCTATCCACCTCACTCAACTAGGTAAGGTGCAAAAATCTGCATGCATCTGCATCAGTGGTGCACTGAGGACTACTCCCTCCGCGGCACTGGACATTTTGTTCAACCTGCTACCTCTATATATTTTCGGCAAACAGATGGCTGCCTGTGCGGCCATCCGCCTAAAAGCCTCCTCTCAGTGGTCTAGATATCGCTTGGGCCACTCCTCGATCCTTGATCTTCTCAACTTCAAACACGAAAACACGGACTACACCCCGCCGAAACTGAGATTTGACCGTAACTTCCGTACGAGCATCCCTAACCGGGATGTATGGGACACTTCCCCCCCTGTCGATGGTAGTTCGGTTCACTTCTTTTCAGATGGATCTAAGACGGAGGGCGGGGTGGGTTGTGGTGCTTTCTCCGAACAGCTCAATCTGAGCATCTCTTTCCGCCTCCCTGATCATTGTAGCGTTTTCCAGGCGGAAGTCATGGCGATCAAGGAAGTCCTGTCCTGGCTGAAATGTAATGTATTGTCTGTCAGGGATATTAGCATTTTCACTGACAGCCAAGCGGCAATCAAGTCCCTGGTTGTCGGTGTTCTCACTGGACACTGTCTTATAGGCCAACACGCCAGAAGACTTGGTCTCTTCTCCAACGATTTTTGCAGGAGCTGTAGGGACGAGGAGGCGGAGGAAACCATTCTTCACCTCCTATGCACATGTCCGGCCCTGTCGCATAAAGGAATGCTCCATCTGGGGTCCCCCTTCCTTGACGACCTCTGCGATCTGGCGTCCCTGGACGTCATGAGCATCCATCGCTTTGTCAAAAGCTCCGGTTGGTTTCGTTAGTACCTGAGTGGCCAAATGGATTGATCCATGGTATCACAAAGGACCTTCACTGGTCTAAGTGTGTCTGCACTCTCGTGTGGACAACCAACCTAACCTAACCTAACCTAGATCTCGTAGTGCTGGATGCGAGGGATTTGATGGCTGCCTGACTGTCGACATAAATAACAATATCAGGTGTTGATAATGTGCTAGCCGCCAGGCAGTCAGCAGCTTTGCGAACTGCGGTGATTTCGGCTTGAAAAACGCTGCAGCAGTCTGGAAGCTTAAAGGAGAGGTGTATGTCCAGATCTTCGGAGAAAATTCCGGCACCGACTCCGTCCTTGGTTTTGGACCCGTCCGTGAAGATTGACAGCGATTCGTTGTAAAGGACATTGCGTTGCGTCCACTCACTTCTGTCCGGTATCGAGTGCGTGTAGCCCTTGTCAAAATCATATTCAGTGGGCAGATGGTCAGTGGATGGCAAACGACTAACAAAGGCCTCGTAGGGGCAGCATCTCCCGATAGGTGCTGGTCCGCTAGGTTAGGTTAGGTAAGTGGGCAGGTGTAGGGGGATAGAAAACCTCCACACCACACTCAGGTCAGTATAGACCCATTGTGATACCCAAGGGGGGAAAGGAGATAGAAAAAGGAAATCCCTACCTCGTGGAAAAATACCGTCTTGTAAGTATCCTAAAGAAAGAACTAAGTACTCACTGTGTCCTAGATACAAACCATCCAGAGGATTTGATGAAGTTTGCGATGTCATTTATTGGTCTGTTGGACAACTCTTCTAGATCCTCAAAGAAGTGTTGCCCAAGGATCTTGTTTCTCAAATGATAGAGGCCTGGGCAGTGACAGAGAAAGTGGGCGGTGTCCTCCTGAGCCTCCTCGTCGCCGCAGCCTCTACAAAGGTCGTCGCTAGTCACACGTAGTTTTTTCATGTGGTACCGCATGGTGTTATGCCCCGTAATGACTCCAATTAGAGTAGAGAGGGATTTTCTGTGCCTCTGTATGAGTCTATTGGTTCTTACTCTGTCAAAAGCGGGCCACACCTTCCTCGTGGTGACACAAGTATCTAAACAGGTCCACCTATTGTTAGCCTCCGTTATGGCTTTGTTTCCTGCTACGAGCTTAAGGGCGCAAGGCGGGATGTACACCGAGGGGTCGGATTGGTCCGAGCCAATTCATCGGCTTTCTCATTCCCTGGAATGCCTTCATGACCAGGGACCCAGCAGAGCCTTACCTCGTGCTGTGTTCCAAGAACCTTGAGCTCTTCTCTACAACACTTCACAAGCTTCGATTTTATTTCTATAGCAGATATTGCTTTTATCGCTGCCTGGCTGTCGATGAAAAAGGTGATATCCTCTCGTGGTATTGCCCTCATCGCAGTCTCACGAGCTGCTATTGTAACTGCTAGGACCTCCGCCTGGAAAACGCTGCTGTAGTTCGGAAGCCGAGCTGACATGGAGAGGCCAAGCGTTTCAGAGAAGATGCCTGCGCCTACACCTATTTCCATTTTGGATCCATCGGTGTAAACAGCTAAGGATCGCTCGTTAGGCGTTCTGTCATTTTTCCAGTCTTCCCTGCTCGGATAGGTGCTAGAGAATGGTCTTAAGAAGTCTAGGTAAGGCGTTAAGTAGTCTGTATTAGATACACTGCCTAGATATCTCTGCAGGATCGTGGTGTGACGCATTGCATTTGGTCTCCAGCTATCTGTTTGGCTTAATCTTACGGCACTATGGGCTGCCGATACTTGTATAAAGATGTCTAGCGGAAGCAGATTGAGAATGGCCTCGAGTCCTGCTGTAGGTGTCGTTCTCATCGCACTGGTTGTGGCGATGCACGCTAGTCTTTGTACTTTTGTGATAGCAGCTAAGTTATTTATTTTGCTGGCTGCCTGCCACCATACAAGGCTGCCATACGTTACTATTGGCCTTACTATAGCTGTATACATCCATAGGATGATTTTGGGGCTCGGTCCCCAAGTCTTCCCAAATATTCTATTACACGAGTAAAAAGCTATGGTGGCTTTTTTGACTCTTTCGTTGATGTTTAGTCTCCAGTTCAGTTTCCTGTCGAGCACCAGGCCAAGGTATCTCGCACTATCGGAGATACTCAGGGGAGTACCCCTTACGGAAGGAGTTACGAATTGTGGAATTATTCTTTTGTTAGTGAATAGTACTAACTCTGTCTTCTGGGGATTAACCGCCAGCCCACATCTCTCCGTCCAGGAGTCAATGATTTCCAGCGCCCCTTCGATTTGTTCGCTCAGGGTCGGGAGAAATTTACCTGTTGCTAGCAGCACAACATCGTCCGCATATGCAATGGCCTTGACGCCGCTGTTTCTAAGTTTAAGAAGGATTTCGTTCAGGACAATAACCCACAGTAGTGGGGATATAACCCCTCCTTGAGGGGTGCCTCTTGAGGCATAGACTTCGAGCTTAGTACCTCCGAGTTCAACTTTGATATGTCTTTCCTTTAGCATATTGACGATCCATTTTATCACAGAATTGTGAATATTAAGGTTCGTTAGAGTTCTATTGACCGCTTCCGTTTTGACATTGTTAAAGGCTCCTTCAATGTCCAGGAAAGCGGCTAGTGTATATTCTTTATTTTTCAGTGATTTTTCTATTGAGCCGACTATACAGTGCAGCGCTGTCTCTACGCTTTTTCCTTTCGTATAAGCGTGCTGCGCTGGGGATATGTCACCTGGGCGTAGTTTACTACGGATGTATATGTCAGCTAGCCTTTCAAAGGTCTTTAGGACAAAGGAGGTAAGGCTAATTGGCCTAAAGTCCTTCGCAGTAGTGTGGCTTGCTTTACCGGCCTTGGGTATGAAGACCACTTTGACCTCTTTCCATGATCTAGGTATATACCCCCACATGAGGCTGTTGAGGTACAGTTCTTTAAGTACCGGGATGATTGTGGTTATTGTTTTCTGTAGCATGATCGGGATAATCCCGTCGGGTCCTGGGGATTTAAAGGGAGAGAACGATCCGATTGCCCACTCAATTCTTTCCTCTGTGATAAAATCTGTCGGAGTTTCCGTTACAAAACTACTGTTAGTTACGATGTTATTATCTGGATGGGCCGTACAACCCGGAAAGTGCGCTTTTAGCAGGGAGCTAAGCGATTCTGCACAGGATTCAGTCCACCTTCCGTCGGATTCCTTGAGAGATCCAAGAGTTTTTGATTCCCTGGATAGAATTTTTCTCAGTCTCGCAGATTCTGTCGTACCCTTGATTTCATTACAGAAGTGCTGCCAAGAGTGGCGTTTGGCCTTCTGTGTCTCGTTTTTGAAATGGTCCGCTAAGTAACGAGTAGGAGCCACTGCAGCCGAAAACCTAGCAGCTCTGTTAGTAAGCCCTACTCCCACCTCCTCGTGGTGCCATCTGGGAATTTCTTCGGAAATTGCTAACGGGAGAGGACGAATGGCGAGCTTCCTGCGCCAAAAAACAGGATAAGTGTCGGTTGGTCTGTGGCCCAGCGAGCCGCAACCGTAAAACAAACTATTGCTCCGAAACGGAAATATACGCCTCGGATACGGACTGATCATTTGTTGACGACCTTTGGCTATCGGACACGGACAACGATCGGATTCTGGAACGTTAAGACCCTCCTGGACTCACTCAAGGAAGGGCCTTATAACGCCAGATTCCTCCAATTGGAGCGCGAATTCGCACGGTATAAAATCGACATCTTAGGGCTGAGCGAGATAAGATGGTACGATGCTGGGGAATACATCTCCCCAACAAAAAGCACTGTCATGCTCTACTCTGGTAAACCAGCTGGAAGTGCACGGAGTTCTGGCGTAGGACTCATGCTAACTCCAGCAGCACGTAGTAGCCTCATATCCTGGAAACCCCATAGTGACCGGATATTGACGGCTAGGTTCCAGAGTAGAGTTAGAAAAATTACCATCATACAGTGTTATGCTCCGACTCTAGACGCGACTGAGGATGAAAAGGATGATTTTTATAGCCACTTAGGCGCCGCCTACAACCAAACGCCTAATGGGGACATCGTAATGGTGATGGGAGATCTCAATGCCAAGCTGGGTAGCGACAACACCATGCTTAAGCACGTGATGGGAGTTCACGGCGTGGGAGACCGTAATGATAACGGTGAGCGGTTTGCGGACTTCTGCAATACCAACCGCCTAGTCATCGGAGGTACGCTGTTTAAACATAACACCTGCCATAAGATCAGTTGGGTCTCTACTGATAGGCAACGAACATCCAACCAGTCGCCGCTTTAGAAATTGTCTCCTGGACGTCCGAAACAGACGTGGAGCTGACGTCGGACAAGAACGAGATCACCATCTTATGGTAGCTCATTTACGCCTTCGTACTGCATCCGTCAACAGCAACCGCTCAAACCTGCTTAACATCACCAGGTTTAATATCGACAGGCTCAAGGTTCTCCAAGTGCGCCAACAGTTCAGGGACCATCTTGCCTTAGAAGCAGAAGCAATCAGCAGCATAGAGAACATGGATGACCACTGGAGTGCTGTGAAAAATGCTTTTGCGACTGGGGCACGCACTTATGTCGGTAAAAAGCAGAAACACCACCGCACATGGCTTTCTACAGACACCTGGAGACGGATCGATGAGCGTACAGCAATCAAGGCTCGGATTGCTGCGGCCCCAGCAGTAGAGAGAACCGAGCTTGAAGCCCAATACCGTGCGAAGAAGAAAGAAGTGCAGCGTAGTGTGAGACGTGACAAGCGTCAACATGTCAACTCATTGGCCTCAAGGGCTGAAGAAGCAGCGAGTAGGTGCGACAGTAGGACTGTTTACAACATCACTAAGGAGCTCATTGGTGGTCGAAACTCCAAACAACATCCAGTGAAGAGCCTAGACGGTGACCTTCTGATTTCGGATGAGGATCAGCTCACTAGATGGAGAGAACATTTTGCTGCAGTGCTAAATCACTTAGACGACGGCGGTATGATCTTGAATTCGAATGAGCAGTTCGAAGCAACAAATTCCCGAATTCGCACCGTACCTCCCAGTAAAGCTGAAATAATAACAGCAATCAAGTCCCTCAAGAAAAACAAAGCGGTGGGTATTGATGGCATCCCTGCCGAGCTATTTCAAGCGGCGCCAAATACATCGGCAGATTTGCTGCATCCGCTAATACGAAGAGCTTGGGATAGTGAACAATTTCCACAGGAGTGGAAAAGGGGGATGATCATTAAGCTTCCAAAGAAGGGTAACTTGATGGAGTGCGGTAACTGGAGAGGTATATGTGTTCTTCCAGCTGTAGCCAAAATAATAGCTAGAATAATTCTAGAACGAATTAAAGATCATTTAGATTCAACTCTCGATGTCGAACAGGCAGGCTTTCGCGCTGGATCCTCCTGCATCGACCACATAAACACCTTACGGATCATAATCGAACAATGCGTTGAGTATAGGTCTCCGCTACATTTATTGTTTATCGACTTCGAGAAGGCTTTCGACAGCTTGAATCGAGATGCTATCTGGCTGGCCTTGCGCAGGAGAGGCATTCCAGAAAAGCTTATAGCTATTATCAAGGCTACATATGAGGGCGGCAAGTGTCACGTCGTGCACAATGGTAAGGTGTCGGAGGACTTTGAAGTCCAAAGTGGAGTACGTCAAGGGTGCATACTGTCCCCACTATTGTTCTTGGTGGTTATCAGCGATGTACTCCGTGCAGCATTGACGGAAGCTAATTCTGGAATTCGTTGGACTATGACATCTTACCTTAAACACCTAGATTACGCTGACGATGTTTGTCTACTTTCACATCGGATAATGGATCTTCATTTGATGGCCCAAAATCTAGAAGCTGAGGCAAACAAAGTGGGGCTAAAAATAAACACAGCCAAAACAAAAGCCCTGAGTACTTCCAATACCCGCGCTCAACTTAACATTGCCGGAAAGCAAGTCGAGAAAGTTTATAACTTTCTATATTTAGGAAGTGTCGTCTCGGCTAATCGCGGTGGCACCGAACTGGATGTGTGCAGCAGAATCGGGAAGGCTAAAGCTGCGTTCGGAATGCTGTCCAAAATCTGGAGAAGCAATGTTATTAGCTTAAGAACCAAGCTACGACTGTTCCGCTCCAACGTAGAATCAGTGCTGCTTTATGGGTGCAGTACTTGGAAGGTGGACACCATTAACACACGCAAGCTGTAAGTCTTCGTAAACAAATGCTTAAGAATCATCTTGAGGATTTTTTGGCCGAACCGCATCTCCAACGAACAACTTTATCTGAGAACGGGCCAAGAACCTATAAGCATTACTATACGAAGAAGAAAGTGGCAATGGATTGGACACACCCTACGGCGCGAAGACAACTCCATTGCGAAATACGCTATGCAGTGGAATCCGCTCACCCAGGCAGGCAGAATAGCGGGACGCCCTAGGCAAACGTGGCGCAGAACAGTTGAGGAGGAATCGAGCTCTTTAGGAATGAGTTGGAGGCAGCTCAAACGCGTTGCAGAACTCCGAACACGATGGCGCGCAGGCGTGGTTGACGCCCTATGCCCCCCGAGGGGTTAAAGGACATAAGTAAGTAAGTAAGTAGATGGTCAGTGGAATTGGGAAGATGACGGTGCATCGAAAGTATATTGGCATGTCCCGTGTGTTGCTCCTTCCACTGCCTGGAGCCTCTCAGTCTTATTGCCGAGCTGACAGCCAATTGTTTACTGACGATGTCAATCGGAAACAGGTGGAGCATGGTTTGGAGCGCCGCTGTGGGAGAAGTTCTCAGTGCACCGGTAATACTGAGACATGCAACTCGCTGAGTTTTTTCCATTATGGATAGGTTGGATTTCTTCTCCAAGGCGGGCCACCATACCAATACTCCATACATGAGAATCGGTTTAATGACCGACGTGTATAGCCAGTGCATGATGCTTGGTTTAAGGCCCCAGGTGGAGCCTACTGTTTTCTTGCGGATGTATAGTGCGGCCAGCAATTTCCTGACCCGTTCGACGACATTCTCCTTCCAAATTAGCTTGCGGTCAAGCTTTAGGCCTTATCTTGGGCGGAGTGAAGTCAGGTAGCTTCTGTTTTCTTGTGAATAGAACTAGCTCGGTCTTCGTCGAGTTAACGGAGAGGCCGCATTTATCGGTCCATCTGAGCAGTTCATTGAGAGCAGACTGCATGACATCGGCCAGCGTCTGCGGGTATTTGCCTGTTGTTAGAATGGCGACATCATCTGCATAGGCAATAACATTGCATCCAGTTTTTTCGATCTTTAGAAGGGCTTCGTAGAGCACCAAATTCCACAATAGTGGAGACAGTACACCCCCTTGACGGGTGCCTCGATGTGCATGTCGCTTGACAGTACTACTTCCGAAGGATGCTGTTATTACCCTGTTCTTTAGAATGTGTTTTATGAAACAACAGATGGGTTCGCAGATGTTGAGCCTACGTAAGGCACTGGTAATCGAATTTGTTTCAACGTTGTTGAAGGCTCCCTCTATGTCTAGAAATGAAACTAGGGTGAACTCTTTGGTTGAGAGTGATTTTTCGATAGGGTGAATGATGGAGTGCAAAGCCGTTTCGACAGACTTACCTTTTTGGTAGGCGTGCTGTGACGTGGATAGTAGGGTGCTATCAATAGTGGCCTTGGTGTGTAGGTCCAGGATTCTTTCCAGAATCTTGAGAGGAAGGATGTTAGACTAATAGGTCTAAGGTCCTTTGGGAGGGTGTGCGATGTCTTGCCTGCTTTGGGTATAAAGACCACTCTTACCTCGGTCCAGGCAGTTGGTGTTGTTCCGAGCTCAAGACAAGCCTTCAGTATACAGGAGAGATACTGCCATACTATACTGAAGGCCGTCTGAATCTGGGCCGCAAAATACCATCCGGTCCCGGGGATTTGAATGGTTCGAAACTGTTTACTGCCCATTTCAGCTTATCTTCGCTGATAAGATGAGGAGGTGCCTGTGGGCGTGCAGCATTTACCGGGGCGCGATCATCGTTGGGGGTAGGCGTGCAGCCGGGGAAGTGAGTGTCCATGAGCAGGTTGAGCGATGCTTCGTCCGATTCCGCCCAGGATCCATTGGGATTCATGAGGACACTAGGTATAGTTGGTGTTTTGGAGAGGACTTTTCGCAGTCTAGAGGATTGAGACGTGTTGTCAATACTCTGACAAAAACCGCGCCAGGATCTGCGTCTAGCTTTCTGAACCTCTATTTGAAGTTCTTCAGACTTTCTTTGTAGATCTCCCAGTCCAGTGGTAGCCTTGTTCGTTCGGCTTTATTGAATTGCTTCCTGCTTGTGCAGCGAAGGCTGTTGAGTTCTGCATTCCACCATGGGGGACGATTGCCCACCTTTCTTCTTGTGGTCGGACAGGATTCGATGAAAGCTGTATTAAGTGCAGAAGTTAGAACGGTGTTTAGCTTGTCTAATTCCAATTGTGTAGTTGGTGTAGTGAACACTTGATTGGATAATTTAGCAGAGAGGGATTTATTGTGTAAGCACCAGTCGGTTTTCCGTCGATTGCGGAAGACCAAAGGTGCGGTACTGTGACAGATTTCCAGCTTGTACTCCAGATAGCGGTGATCGGAAAACGAATGACTGTCAGATACAGTCCAGTTGGAAATTGCAGGATAGATATTTTGGGAAGCAAAGGTGACGTCAAGCACCTCTTGCCGGGTCTTGGTAATAAAAGTAGGACTATTTCCTCTGTTACAAACTACTAGGTCGGTGCCTACTAAATACTCGAAAATAGACCTACCTCGAGGGTTAGTGTCGGTACTTCCCCATAGATCATGGTGCGCGTTGGTATCGCACCCCAATATGATGGCTTCTCTTCTCCTCCTTGCTTCATCTACCACTTCTTCCACTTCCTTGGATGGAGCAGACTCGGGGTCTTCATAGGGTAGGTATCCTAATGCCAGCCAGTTTTTTGATTTGAGCAGTGTTACTGCTAGGTCTCTTGTGCTATGGTGGGGAAGAAAAGTTAAGTTTAAGGAAGTTTTAGCGAGAATGCAAGCTCGGGTTCTACCTACATCCTTCGCGTGGTACAGCGTATATCCTGGGCCCCTCAATCCTATGACGGTGTCATCTCTTATCCAAGGTTCTTGGATCAGGGCAATGTCGAAACCTCGTTCACTGAGGCGAAGTAGCAGGTTAGCGGATGCTAAGGAAGAATGGTGGAGATTAATCTGTATCAGTTTTAGCATCATTATAAGCTGATACGGACCTCTCCACGACGGTAGCGTTTAGGTCATCGGGGGATGATGGTGCATGATCAGGGACTACAACGCGGGGGAGGGCGGGAGTCGCCAAGTTAGAGGGACCTGCGATGCTATTTCGGTCCGCCGTGAAAAGCCTTACTTCAATTACCTTCAGACCACAGCGGATCTTGAACTCCTTCGCGCGGAGTAGAGGTACTGATTCGGCAGTTAGAGAGATGACTAGCGAGTGGCCGGATCTCTTGGTGTCATTATCCGTCTTTTCAGAGCTCGATGGCTCCTCAAATGCCTTCCAGTCTTTGACTGGTAGGTCCGGATTCTGATAGGAAATCAGGCTAAGGACTTTTGCTGGCTCGGGCGGTTCGAGTGGAACCCAGATCCTCGCTTTCAGCCAGTGGGCTGGCTCCGTTCCACCGCCTTGAGCTTGGCTCCTGGCCAGATTCCACCTATGCTGCTAATGGCAGCGGCGATGAAGTCGACCGAGTTCTGATCGTCGCATGCGATCAACTTGACAAAGCCTTGATGCCAGCCAGCATCTTGAAATGTGGGTGGAGAGTTGGGATGAGTCAAAATACGCTCGTAAAGGCAGTTCATCACTCTGCCTTCAATGAGCCTCCATTTGTCGTAGGAGATCCTCCCTTCTTCGTCAGACACGTCCACTATCGTGACGACGAGGCTGTCCTTGACCGTCTCGGAGAAGGGTTTGGAGCTCACTGAGCTCTTTGTCTTCTTCGAGGCGTTGGACTCCTCGTCTACGGACCTGCGTCTCTTGGGCGCTGAGTCTATCGCGACTACGGACTGGCCCCCAGCTTGGTTTGGTTAACCAGATCGACTCGATGTGTCGTTAGCATGGGAGCGATTATTTCGAGGAGAGGGCTTCACTCTTCGATTTGTGGGTTGGCGAGTGCCCCGGGTGGAGGACTGGCGTGAGCCACGGGTGGAAGGGTGGCGTGTGCCACGGGTGGTTGGGTGGCGTTGCCCACGGGTAGCGAAGTGCCGTAGAAGCCTTAGCTTCATAAGCTCGCTAAACTGTTTGGCAATGTCAGTTGCCCAGGCGTAAGATTCCCGCTCTTGTTGACTCCACTCCTTTTCCGCCTTTTTGCCTAGTCGGTCAAGGATGCGGAAAGCCGCTTTAGTCTCACGACTAAGCGACTTCCTCTCTTGGTCAGTGAGCTTGGGAAGAGATGGAGTAGCTGAACTGCACGTGGGTGTGGCGCTGTTCAGTTCATCCGACAGCACGGAGCACTCGCTGACGGAATCGTCGATGCAGAGATTCTGCAGATGCTCTTCCACACGTGTAGTGCTTTTTGAGCTGCCGACGATGTCGGCTATTTCCGGGTTTTTTTGTTGAGGTCCGGCCTCAAGGTCTGGTTTTTTGTTTGGAAATGAAATTTAGGTCCCACGAGTAGCTGGGAAAGGGTGGTCAGTCTGCACAGAGCCCCGCATTATGCAGATAAGGCGATTGATACCAGAGCATGCCCTGTCTCTGGATACGATATACATCTGTCAAAGTCCACATAATTTTTGCTAATAATGTATTCAAGTTTCCTTAGGGTTAGTAGATCGAGGTTCGGGCATATATCAATCTCTTCGCCTGGCTCAACTGCCATGGTGAAAATATCACTAGATTCGATCCCGGAAGCATAGTCGTCCTTCAAAAATTGTTTCTCTACGTAATTTGACCCACTACTAACATCTACATCATCGACGGAACTTTTCTCTATTGCATTACTAACCCGACTTGAAGGAACGGTTGTGTTATTCTCTACATCAATTGACTCATAAGTGCATGAATGTAGTTGGTTTGAAATTAAGTTTTTAATTAAAGCTTAATCCCCCCTAATCCCTTATATCTGGAATAGGTTGGGCTTCTGGCAGAAGTGTCTTCGGGCAATAGGGAACGGTGTACGAAACGAACCGGACTACCCGCATCCAGAAGTGAGGAACAATTTATTAAGTCTGAGCACTTATCATCACTTGATAGAAAGACAACGCTTCGGTCGAGGTGCTTTCGGGCAGTTTCGGTTTCTGGCCATATGGCGATAAGCTGAACAATTGAAGCATCTGACCATGCTAGCGGAATTCATCGTTGTCGTCTTGCTGCTTACGGAAGTTGTTGCTGAAATTTTACTTGAAGTTTTTGCTACTGAATTCGGCGCGGCTACTCTCCTCTTCTCGTAGCGTGGCAGAAGTCGCTTGAGGTCCTGGATGCTTTTCACCTCCTATATATTGCAAAAATTGCGCCCAACGTTTTATGTTTGTCTTTTTCTTCCGTTCTATGTAGGAGTAGTGCACATTTGTCCTTATTGTCAATCTCGAAGTCCTCGTAAGTCTTCACCCGGATAGTTATTTAACATGCTGAGGTAAATTGCGACGAGTGCCTTTGATATTGACAATAACAAAAATTGGAACCTTTAATGTCGTCCTTGTCCTCAATTACTCTTACTGTCGACATCGAAGGAATCGTAGTCCTTACCTGGGTAGCTCTTGAGCAGGCCATGGTGAATTGCAACGATTGCCTTTGATGTTGACAGCGACAGTAATTGAAACCTATTTGTCCTAGTTTTGATTTTGTATTTTGTCTAATTAGTATTTTTTATTTTTTTTTAGTTTTGCTTACCATATTGTCACATAGAGTTTCAAATTTAGTTTTACGTGGCATAGTGGCCTTGTTCGATGTTGTCTAGTCGTATCATATAGCACTATCTCGTCCTTCGTTAAGTCATTTATATTTGTAGTTGCTCTCCCTGCTCCAAGTCTTCCAACAAATCCCGCGGGGTATATTAGAATTGCGAGAGCAGAGGGAAAGACAACAGTGTGCCCTTGTCGTTTTTGTTTTATGTTTTCATGTTTCACCACACCGAGGGATATAGAACTTAGTCCGTCTGCAACCTTTAAACATGATGCTGTTGGAACTCAAGTCACGCCAACGAGAATACCACCGAAAAAAGCCGCCTGAAACACCCCCTAAATGATAAATGACTTATTTTATGGCTTTTTTTATATGCTTATTTTTAAAATTTATTATACCTACTATCATCTTTACTGTAGGCACCGTGGCGTTAGTGGTTAGTGTGCCGGATCTCTGCGCATGAGGTTCCAAGTTCGAATCTCAGTGTCGGTTGTTCTGTGGCCCAGCGAGCCGCAACCGTAAAACAAACTATTGCTCCGAAACGGAAACAATCGCCTCGAATAAGGACGGATAATTTGTTGACGACCTTTGGATATCAAACACGGACAACGATCCGATTCTGGAACGTTAAGACCCTCCTAGACTCACTCAAGGAAGGGCCCTATAACGCCAGATTCCTCCAATTCGAGCGGTATAAAATCGACATCTTAGGGCTGAGCGAGACAAGATGGTACGATGCTGGGGAATACATCTCCCCAACAAAAACAACTGTGATGCTCTACTCTGGTAAACCAGCTGGAAGTGCACGGGGTTCCGGCGTAGGACTCATGCTAACTACAGCAGCACGTAATAGCCTCATATCCTGGAAACCCCAAAGTGACCGGATATTGACGGCTAGGTTCCAGAGTAGAGTTAGAAAAATTACCATCATACAGTGTTATGCTCCGACTCTAGACGCGACTGAGGATGAAAAGGATGATTTTTATAGCCACTTAGGCGCCGCCTACAACCAAACGCCTAATGGGGACATCGTAATGGTGATGGGAGATCTCAATGCACAGATGGGTAGCGACAACACCATGCTTAAGCACGTGATGAGAGTTCACGGCGTGGGACCCCGTAATGACAATGGTGAGCGGTTTGTGGAATTCTGCAATACCAACCGCCTAGTCATCAGAGGCACGCTGTTTAAGCATAACACCTGCCATTAGATCAGTTGGGTCTCTACTGATAGGCAACGAACATCCAACCAGATCGACCACATTGCGATCAGTCGCCGCTTTAGAAATTGTCTCCTGGACGTCCGAAACAGACGTGGAGCTGACGTCGGACAAGAACGAGATCACCATCTTATGGTAGCTCATTTACGCCTTCGTACTGCATCCGTCAACATCAACCGCTCAAACCTACTTAACATCACCAAGTTTAATATCGACGGGCTCAAGGTTTCCCAAGTGCGCCAACAGTTCAGGAACCATCTTGCCTTAGAAGCAGAAGCAATCAGCAGCATAGAGAACATGGATGACCACTGGAGTGCTGTGCAAAATGCTTTTGTGACTGGGGCACGCACGTATGTCGGTAAAAAGCAGAAACACCACCGCACATGGATTTCTACAGACACCTGGAGACGGATCGATGAGCGTACAGCAATCAAGGCTCGGATTGCAGCGGCCTCAGCAGTAGAGTGAACTGAGCTTGAAGCCCAATACCGTGCGAATAGAAAGAAGTGCAGCGTAGTGTGAGACGTGACAAACGTCAATATGTCAACTCACTGGCCTCAAGGGCTGAAGAAGCAGCGAGTAGGTGCGACAGTAGGACTGGCTACAACATCACTAAGGAGCTCATTGGTGGTCGAAACTCCAAACAACATCCAGTGAAGAGTCTAGATGGTAACCTTCTGATTTCGGATAACGACCAGCTCACTAGATGGAGAGAACATTTTGCTACAGTGCTAAACCACTTAGACGACGGCGGTCTGATCTTGAATTCGAATGAGCAGTTCGAAGCAACAAATTCCCGAATTCGCTACGTACCTCCCAGTAAAGCTGAAATAATAACAGCAATCAAGTCCCTCAAGAAGAATAAAGCGGTGGGTATTGATGGCATCCCTGCCGAGCTATTTCAAGCGGCACCAAATACATCGGCGGATTTGCTGCATCCGCTAATACGGAGAGCTTGTGATAGTGAACTATTTCCACAGGAGTGGAAAAGGGGTATGATCATTAAGCTTCCAAAGAAAGGTAACTTGATGGAGTGCGGTAACTGGAGAGGTATATGTGTTCTTCCAGCTGTAGCCAAAATAATAGCTAAAATAATTCTAGAACGAGTTAAAGAACATTTAGATGGGACTCTCGGTTTCGAACAGGCAGGCTTTCGCGCTGGATCCTCCTGCATCGACCACATAAACACTTTACGGAAAATAATCGAACAATGCATTGAGTATAGGTCTCCGCTACATTTACTATTTATCGACTTCGAGAAGGCTTTCGACAGCTTGAATCGAGATGCTATCTGGTTGGCCTTGCGCAGGAAGGCATTCCAGAAAATCTGATCTTAAACACCTAGATTACGCTGACGATGTTTGCCTACTTTCACATCGGATAATGGATCTTCATTTGATGGCCCAAAATCTAGAAGCTGAGGCAAACAAAGTGGGGCTAAAAATAAACACAGCCAAAACAAAAGCCCTGAGTACTTCCAATACCCGCGCTCAACTTAACATTGCCGGAAAGCAAGTCGAGAAAGTTGATAACTTTCTATATTTAGAAGCATTACTATACGAAGAAGAAAGTGGCAATGGATTGGACACACCCTACGGCGCGAAGACAACTGCATTGCGAAATACGCCTTGCAGTGGAATCCGCCCACCCAGGCAGGCAGAATAGCGGGACGCCCTAGGCAAAGGTTTTTTTTTTTTTCGAGGGTAGGTGAAAAATCTTCCATAGACACTATGAGAATAGCAAGCGCGTGCTCATAGTAGTGTCAAATTCTTACTGACTAAAAAAACACCACCCTTCGATATAAATTTGTTAGATTTCGCAACCTAGTATAAACTTATCAAGCAATTTTTCCATCACGAAATAAAAACGTTTGGCAGGTTACTTTCCACTGAAGGATCCTGCATATTCCGCCACCTAGACGCGGTTAATCATTATCTCGCCAAGTCGAAAGGTTTCGTCCTTTGTAGTTGGTGCAATAAATTGCTCTCATCCAAAATTTGAAGGACTGTATTGTTGACATGTCCGATTAGTCGGTTTCTATGCTTTCTTGCGAAGCTTCTTGTTTCAGCTTCGATTGTCGGAATTCCAAAATCCCAGTGGATATCGTCGCTTGGATAATTTCTCTTAGCACTTTATTTTGAAAAGCTTGTAAAATATTTGCATTTGTTTTCTTGGTACAACCCCAAAGTTTTTTTTTTTTTCCGAGGGTAGGTGAAAATCTTCAACAAGACACTATGAGGATCGACAGCGCGTGCTCATAGTAGTGTGGGATTCTTACCCACTAAAAAACCTCCCTTCAAAACAGACTTGTTTTCATTTTTACCACAACTAAGTATTCGACTTATCAAGTAGTTTTCATTTCACGTAATAAGGACGTTTTGCAGGGACCTTCCCATTAGAAGCTCCTGCCACCTCCGCAGTTTAGACGCGGTTATTTATCGCGCTAAGTCTAAAGGTTTGGTTCTTTGTAGACGGCGCAGTAAATTTATTTCTTCCAAAACTTGGAGGACTGTAATATTTACGTGACTTTCTAGTCGACTTTTATGCTTTCTCGCGTAGGTTTGAATTTCGTCTTCTATTTTTAACGTTTTAATGCCAAGATCTCTATGGATATCTCTATTTCTGATATACCATGGCGCATTAACAATACCTCTTAGCACTTTGTTTTCAAAAGTTTGTAAAATTTTAATATTAGTTATTTTGGTACAACCCCAGAGTTGTATACCATATGTCCATACGGGCTTTAGTACTTGCTTATATAAAAGCAGTTTGTTCTCTATATTAAGCTTGGAATATTTTCCAAGTAACCAATATATTTCTCGATATTTATTATCTAGTTCTTTGCGTTTTTTCTTAACGTGCGTTTTCCATTTCAGCTTTGTATCAAGTGTCATTCCAAGATACTTAGTCTCGTTTGCAAACGGAATTTGAACCGAGTTTGAAAAGATCGGCAAATTATTTATTTTCTTATAAGTAAAATTTACATGAACAGATTTGGTCTCGTTAAGTGCGATTCGCCAAACATTTGTACATTCATTTACTCTATCCAAAGCTTCTTGCAGTTTTTCTTTAGTATCTTCGACCGTTTTACCTACTGCCAAGATAGCAGTGTCGTCGGCAAATGTAGCTAGCTCAGTGCCTTCTACTTGCGGTATATCACGGGTGTATAATAGATACAAGACTGGACCAAGAACGCTTCCTTGCGGCACCCCAGCCGTTATTTCCTTAAAATCTGAATATTCATTTCCACATTTGACGCGGAATAGTCTATTCGTAAGGTAGTTCTTCAAAATATTATATAGGTGCTCTGGCAGAACTTGTCGTAATTTAAACTTTAAGCCTTCGTGCCAGACCTTGTCAAAGGCTTGAGAGACGTCAAGGAATACGCTTGAACAAATCTTTTTTTCTTCAAGTGACTTTTCGATTACATGTGTTATTCGATATACATGTTCAACTGTAGAATGCTTACTTCTGAATCCGAATTGATGATTCGGAATGAGATGCCTTTCTTTTATTACCGGCTGTATTCGCCTAAGCAATATTCTCTCGAACACCTTGGATATAATTGGAAGAAGTGAAATCGGTCTATAAGACGTTTTTTCATTCGGTGGTTTTCCGGGCTTAAGGACCATTATGATTTCGGCGACTTTCCATTGACTGGGAACATATTCTAGTCTAAGTGCGGCGTTTATAATGAACAGAAGCTTAATTAGAGCTTTCCTTGGTAGGGCTTTAAGAACCTCTCCCACATAGGTCATATCCAGGAGCCTTCTTAGGTTTAAGTTTCTTTATTTCTTCCTTAAGTTCGGTAAGTGTTGCATTTCTTATTACGATATTGGCTATATAAGACGTATTTATATTTTCAATAAGAGCTTGTCCATCAAACGGTTTGAAAATTTCTTCCAGGTGGGTGGCAAAAACTTGCGCTTCTCTTTATCATGCCTGGCCCATTCGCCTTGATCTTTCCTAATTGGGGCGGCTTGAATTTGAGGTTTTTTAATACCTTTTATAGCCTTCCAAAGCGAGTAATTAGAATCTTTTCCTGCCGTTAAGCTTTCTAGGTAAGTTTGCATTTCATTATTCTTAGGTTTTTAATAAAACTTTTTAGTGAGTTGCACAAACGGTTAAGATGTGCTTTATGTTGCGGAGCCCGAGTTTGTTGCCATTTTTTGCGTGCTTTGCTCTTCTCCTTAATCATCTCTTTTATTTCCTGCGGATAAGTTTGAATGTAGCTTGCCGGCGTTTTCTTTGGTTTGGGAGTATTCTTCCACGCGGCATTTTGTAGGATTTCGACGAAGCGATCAACTTCAACTTCAAGTTCATATGGCGTTTTAAGTGATACGCTCAGCTCAGTATTTGCTTCAATATCTTTTTTAAAGCCATCCCAATTAGTTTTCGCGCTGGTTAATCTGACCGGTCCTACTTTTTTAATCAGAGCATCGCTTATCGTCATAATGATTGGAGAATGATCAGAGGAGAGATCAAAGCTTTCTTCAACTTGTATACAGTTGCCAGATATTCCTTTAATAACAAAGAAATCGATCAGATCTGGTATCTTATTTTTATCAGTCGGCCAATATGTTGGTTTACCCGTTGAGTGAAAATCACAACTGTATTGCATACCCGCATTATAAAGCTTTCTACCTTTCTGAGAGGCGTACCTTGAACCCCAGAAGGGGTGTTTCGCGTTGAAGTCGCCACCAATAATAAAATTTGGTTTAAGGAAGTTGAAGATGTTTGTGAAATCACTTTCTTCAAGTTTACAATAATAGACGAAATGTTGAAAGCAAAATGTCTATTTCTAACACGTACCGTGCTTATTTGCATTGCTTCTAATTCAATCTTTACTTCCGCTGAGTGTTCGATACATTCTTTTATAAACAAGCATGATCCGCCTCTTGCTCTTTCCTATGGGTGGAAGGCGTGATACACGCTATATCCTCTTATCTTAACATTCGTTTGTTCTGTCAGATAAGTTTCACAGACCAAGCATATATCAATATCTTTTTCTCGTATAAATATTTCTAACTCGTCGAGTCTTCGTATTAGGCCGTTAGCGTTCCAAGTAAGAATTTTTAGCATATCTTTCATATTCGGTTTGAAGTGCGCCTGTTATGAATGTTGCTTTCTAGTGCAACTAGTCTCTCGAAAAAAAGTTTGTTTGTTTTGCATTGCTCTTCAAGTTTCGCAAGTATTAAGGAGAAAACATTGGATACTGGATTTTGTGAGCTACCTCTATCACCGTTTTCCAATGTCGCAACTTGAGCAGGAGTCTTTACGTTTGAGTTTGGACGGTTTTTTGCCTTGATCTCCCGTGGGTTGACGGTCATATACTTGCCATTAGCTGCCATCGCCGCTAGAGCATAAGACTGTGCGTCAGTATTCGAAGACTTTGCTTCTGTCACATTTTCTCTACTGCGTTTGGGGTTTTCGTCGTTACCCGATCTTAAGTCAATATTGACGGATTTCCTATCTTTCGCTGCTTTTTTTGTAGCTATTTTGGATCTGTTCTTGATTGGTTTCGGATTAGGGCGGATGGAATTTTTAAGCGTATCGCACCTTTTTTGGAGCTCTTTCGCCACTTCGCAACCTCGATAGTTCGCAGGATGTTTTCCTTTGCAGTTTATACAAGTGGTTGGTGTTTGCTTGTTTAGGTGACACTCTTCCGAGAGATGCTTACCTGCGCATTTGACGTATCGCGGCTCTTTCTGGCAGTAAGTCTGCGTATGATTGAAGCCTTGACAGCGTTTACACTGCGAGATCGATCTGGAGGTCTTACGCATGGGTTCGATTTTGACCACGATGATTAGAATAGTCTTAATACCATATATAGCATCTTTATTTTCATCTTTATCGAAACTAAGCATGAATAGTGGAAGTCCACGCCTAAACAATTTTTCATGATCTCCCTCCGACTGTTGCTTCTCCTTCTTGATAATATTGACGGCATCAAGAATTTAAAAGCCTTTATCTTGAAGGTCGTGCATTACATCTTATTTAGTACACGAGGGGTGGAGTCCCCTTGCTACAACACGCAGTGGTCTTTCTAACTTATTTTGGTAAGTATACCACTGAATCTTTTCGGAATTCAATTTTTGGGATAATGATCGGTAACCGTCGGCATCATCGACATTGATTTTCCACGTATTGTTTCGCAGAGATGTCACCTTAAACTTCGATGGCAGAGTTCTTTTAATGAGGCAATGCAACTTATTATAGTCCGTTATTCCAACGACGTTTATCGGTGGCGGAGGACGTAATTTTGGTTGTTGTTGCTTTTCTTGCAGCTCCTTGCGCTTTTCATGTTTTTGTGGCTCGCCTTCTGGTGACGAACCAGCTTTGCGTTTTTTGCTAGGTCGTTTCTTTTCGATCCAATTCGTTTCACGTGTTAGCTCTTCTTCGTCCGTCTGGTATTCGCGACTAGGTGAGCGATGTGGGCTAACGGTACTTTCTTTTTGTAGATATCTGTTTTTTAGGGCATTATTTTCTTGCCTGAGTAAATCTACTTCTTTCTTAAGCTCACGATAGAGTAGCTCCATTTCGGTGAGCTTTGTACGGAGTACCTCGTTTTCCTCCTCAATGCTTTTTGATTTCGCTGAGTCCCGTTTGCAGTCGTTTCTTCGATTGTTTTACCTACTGCTAGGATATCGATGTCATCGGCAAACGTAGCAAGGAGAGTGCCATCTTCATTCGGTATATCACGAGTATATAGCAAATAGAGAAGCGGCCCAAGAACGCTTCCTTGCGGTACGCCGGCCGAAATTTCCTTGAGCTCGGAGTATTCGACTCCGTGTCTAACACGAAAGAGTCTATTCCCGAGATATGATTCAAAAATATCGTACAAGCATACAGGGTGAACTTGTCGTAGTTTGCATTTCAAGCCATCATGCTACACCTTGTCAAAGGCTTGCGAGACGTCAAGAAATACGCTTGAGCAAATCTTTTTTTCTTCAAGTGCTTTCTCGATTACGTCAATAATTCTTTGCACCTGGTTATTCGTCGAATGCTTACTTCTGAACCCAAACTGGTGGTCAGGGATAAGATTATTTTCTTCTATAACCGGTTGGAGACGCCTTAGTAATATCCTCTCGAAAATTTTGGGAGGGGGTAATCGGGTAATGAAGAAAAACCCAAACGTAGTAGAGAAAAGGTGACAGGAGCTAAATCCTCGAATATTTGCGTGCGGTCTTATGCTCAAGCGGCGATGACAGCTAATGGCAAGTACAAGAACGACAGCTCACGGGAGATCAAAGCAAGAAATCATCCAAACTTTAACGTAAAGACTCCTGCTCAAGCTGCGACATTGGAAAACGGTGATAGAGGTAGCTCACAAGATCACGTATCCCATGTTTTTTCCCTAATTCTTGCGAAACTTGAAGAGCAATCCAAAACAAACAAACTTATTTTCGAGGGACTAGTTGCATTAGAAGACAATATTCATAACACGCGCACTTCAACCAGAATATGAAAGAAAAGCTTAAAATTCTCACTTGTAACGCCAACGGGCTCATACAAAGACTCGACGAGTTAGAAATATTTATACGAGAAAAAGATATTGATATTTGCGTAGTCTGTGAAACTCATCTGACAAAGCAATCGAATATTAAGATAAGGGGGTATAGCGGGTATCACGCCTTTCACCCATCGGAAAGAGCCAGAGGCGGATCATCCTTGTTTATAAAAGAATCTATCGAACACTCAGCGGAAGTAAAGATTGAATTAGAAGCAATGCAAGTAAGCACGGTACGCGTTAGAAATAGACATTTTGCTTTCAACATTTCGTCTATATATTGTTCACTAAGATGTAAACTTGAAGAAAGTGATTTCACAAACATCTTCGACTTCCTTAAACCAAATTTTATTATTGGTGGCGACTTCAACGCGAAACACCCCTTCTGGCGTTCAAGGTACGCCTCTCAGAAAGGTAGAAAGCTTTATAATGTGGGTATGCAAAAAGTTGAAGAAAGCTTTGATCTCTCCTCTGATCATTCTCCAATCATTATGACGATAAGCGAAGCTCTGATTAAAAAAGTAGGACCGGCCAGATTAACCAACGCGAAAACTAATTGGGATAGCTTCAAAAAAGATATTGAAGCAAATATTGAGCTGAGCGTATCACTTAAAACGCCATATGAACTTGAAGTTGAAGTTGATCGCTTCGTCGAAATCCTACAGAATGCCGCGTGGAAGAATACTCCCAAACCTAAGAAAACGCCGGCCAGTTACATTCAAACTTATCCGCAGGAAATAAGGGAGATGATTAAGGAGAAGAGCAAAGCGCGAAAAAATGGCAACAAACTCGGGCTTCGCAACATAAAGCACATCTTAACCGTTTGTGCAACTCACTAAAAAGATCTATTAAAGACCGTAAGAATAATGAAATGCAAACTTACCTCGAAAGCTTAACGGCAGGAAAAGATTCTAATTACTCGCTTTGGAAGGCTATAAAAGGTATTAAAAAACCTCAAATTCAAGCCCCCCCAATTAGGAAAAATCAAGACGAATGGGCCAGGCATGATAAAGGGAAAGCGCAGTTTTTGCCACCCACCTGCAAGAAACTTTCAAACCGTTTGATGGACAAGCTCTTATTCAAAATATAAATACGCCATATATAGCCAATAGCGTAATAAGAAATGCCTCACTTACCGAAATTAATCAAGAAATAAAGAAACTTAAACCAAAGAAGGCTCCTGGATACGACCTAATTACGGGAGAGGTTCCTAAAGCATTACCAAGAAAAGCTCTAATTAAGCTTCTGTTCATTATAAACGCCGCGCTTAGACCAGTCAATGGAAAGTCGCCGAAGTCATAATGGTCCTTAAGCCCGGAAAACCGCGGAATTGAAAGCGTCTTATAGACCGATTTCGCTTCTTCCAATTATATCCAAAGTGTTCGAGAGAATATTGGTTAAGCGAATGCAGCCGGTAATAGAAGAAGGGCGTCTCATTCCGGATCATCAATTCAGATTCAGAAGTAAGCATTATACAGTTGAACAAGTACATCGAATAACACATGTAATCGAAAAGTCACTTGAAGAAAAAAAGATTTGTTCAAGCGTATTCCTTGACGTCTCTCAAGCCTTTGACAAGGTCTGGCACGAAGGCTTAAAGTTTAAATTACGACAAGTACACTTGAAGAGAAAAAGATTTGTTCAAGCGTATTTCTTGACGTCTCTCAAGCCTTTGACAAGGTCTGGCACGAAGGCTTAAAGTTTAAATTACGACAAGTTTTGCCAGAGCACCTATATAATATTTTGAAGAACTACCTTACGAATAGACTATTCCGCGTTAAATGTGAAAATAATGGCTGGGGTGCCGCAAGGAAGCGTTCTTGGTCCGGTTTTATATCTATTATACACTCGTGACATACCGCAAGTAGAAGGCACTGAGCTAGCTACATTTGCCGACGACACTGCTATCTTGGCAGTAGGTAAAACGGTCGAAGATACTAAAGAAAAACTGCAAGAAGCTTTGGGTAGAGTAAATGAATGGACAAAGGATTGGCGAATCGCACTCAAGGAGACCAAATCTGTTTATGTAAATTTTACTTATAGGAAAATGAATAATTTGCCGATCTTTTCAAACTCGGTTCAAATCCCGTTTGCAAACGAGACTAAGTATCTTGGAATGACACTTGATACAAAGCTGAAATGGAAAACGCACGTAAAGAAAAAACGCAAAGAACTAGATAATAAATATCGAGAAATATATTGGTTACTTGGAAAATATTCCAAGCTAAATATAGAGAACAAACTGCTTTTAAATGAACAAGTGCTAAAGCCTGTATGGACATCTGGTATACAACTCTGGGGTTGTACCAAAATAAGCAATATTAAAATTTTACAAACTTTTGAAAACAAAGTGCTAAAAGGTATTGTAAATGCGCCATGGTATATAAGAAATAGCGATATCCGCAGAGATCTTGGCATTAAAACAATCGAAGACGAAATCAAAAACTACGCGAGAAAACATAAAAGTCGACTAGAAAGTCACGTTAATATTACAGTCCTCCAAGTCTTGGATCAAAGAAACTTGCTACGCCGTCACGACGAACGACGGCGTCACTACGAACAAAACCTTTAGACTTAGCGCGATAAGTAACCGCGTCTAAACTGCGGAGGTAGCAGGATCTTCTAGTGGGAAGGTACCTGCAAAACGTCATTATTTCGTGAAACGAAAACTACTTGATAAGTCGAATACTTAGTTGTAGTAAAAAAATATAAACAAGTCTGTCTGAAAGGAGGTGTTTTAGTGGGCAAGAATCCCACACTACTATGAGCACGTGCTGTAGAAGATTTTCACCTACCCTCGGAAAAGAAAAAAAAAAAAAAAAGATTGACTCATTTTCTTTTCATATTAACAATTATTCTTAATTCTAAATAATATTGTATGCTACAATGGCGCCAAAGATTGACCAGTATCAAGCGTTCATTATATTCACTGATAGCTAAGATAAAATACTGTAAGAGCCGAAAGGGATAAGTAAAACAACAAGAGAAGAGGGACTAGCTTACGCATGTAGTATATTTTATTTATAGCAATGTACAACACTCTTTTTAAGGACATAATATGCGTTTTCCAATTTAAGTTAGATATTTAAATTCATCGACGAATTCTAGTTCAAAGCAGCTTTCTGGATATCATTTTGTTCACTATAATTTTTTCAAATATGTTTGCGAAAACGGGCAACAGAGAAATGGGCCTATAATTGTTGGGATCACTGGGTTCACCATTTTTAAATATAGGAATTATTATAGATGTTTTAAGTATCTCCGGAAATTGACCACACTGAAAACTTTTATTAATAAGATACTTCAGGGGACTTACGATTGAGTTTGCAATTCTTTTTATAACGAAGCTATTTAAACCATCAATGCCACATGAACTCTTTGATTTGAGTCTGCTTATGAAGTAAGGAGTTCATACGAGCTTACTGGGCTATAAAAGAACGAAGCAGAAGGTGGAGTATCTATAAATAAGTTATTATTCGCTTCATTTGAAAAAAAACACATACTGTAGGCTTTGACTTTTCTGCGATTTCTTTGAAAAACCAATTTAGGCCGTCACTTATTTCTTTAACATTTGTTATTATAGTGTCCCCTATTTGCATTTGCTTCATATTTTTATCTTTATCTTCCTTGCCCAATATGCTATTAACTGTACGCCACTGTTCCCTAGCATTGAAACGATTTTCAAAAAACTTATTTTGGTAGTACAATATTTTTTGACTATCAACTAAAGTACGAACATTTGTTTTTAGTACCCGATATTGCTCTTTGATAACAATGTGGGTGAGTCTGCTTTTGTTTTTTGAAAAAAAAATTTTCTTTTCCTTAATTTTAGCACATACCATATTTCATCTGTTATCCAAGGTTTTAGTTTTTTTTTGTTTTAGCCTTTAATTTGCTAGCCTTACTTGCATCTATATAATATTTTAATGTGCTTAGAAAAGCAGAAAAGGCATTTGAAGGACAATCACAATTATAAATTGTCGACCATCTTTCCTGGCTTAAGTACTGATTTAATGTTATAATTTACTTTAGCAAAGTACTCTTTATCAGAACGTATGTATGGTCTACAAGTATTTCCGTTTAACAAACCTTTGAAGCACAAACCAGTGGCAAAGTTGTCGGTTATATCTAGCTCCAAAACGAAAGGGGCGGCATTTCATTCATTTTTGCATCTTAGAAATAGGTGGTCAATACATGTTTTGGACTGTTCCCCTATTCTAGTGGGCACATTGATAAGGGATTGAAATCCTATCGTCGATAATAATAACATGTAATCATCGCTTTCTTTTGGTTGGCCTAGTACGTCAATATTCATGTCACCTAATAAGCATACATTTTTGCAATTGAGAGAGCACAGAAGTCGATTAAGATCGCTAATAAATACTCCAGTTTCAACAAACTGAAGACGATAAATGCACACAAAAGAAAGAAAAATATTGCCAATTTTAATTGAATAACTATACAATCAGCACTTTTCAGGTCTTGGATAGATACCACCTCTTCATAGCAGCTTTTAACAAATACGGCTGCGCCACCCGCAGCATAATTTTCGTTACATTTCGCGTAAAGTTTTTTAGCCCGGTATAGAAAAAAGACTATGCTCGTGATTATATACCCATGTTTCAGTTAATACTATTATTTCGGGCATAATGTTAAAACAATTTTGCATATAAGAACATAATGTATCAAAATTCTTCCTCATACTTCTAATATTTTGATGCATAACCGTAAAATCTAATGAAGTAGTAGCTAAGTTAGTACCAACAAATATTTCATTTCCATCATTCATAATATTGAGATCAATTAAATCATATAAATTTTCTAACCTTTTAGTTTCAGGAAAAAAAGGAAATTTAAAAATTAACGAAAATTAATTACGCATTTACAATTTTTTAAGATCATCCACACACTTGATATATTTGACCTCAGTTCAGTTGATGCTCGCCCGCCGCATCAGTAATCTTCCATTTCGCACCCACAGAAACTCATATCCACATTGCTTCTTCGCTATTTTAGCTTCTTTTAGGAGAAACTTTGTCTCACCCGACAGCCAGTCGTTGATGTATATGTCGCCTCTCACAGATATATCAATTACGCTAGCTTTAATTGTTTTTTTCCTTGCATAGCTCGCGCGCCAAATATTTTCCTTTGTACTTCATTTAGTCATCTTCAGCACCACGATGTTAGAGGAATTACCAGTTGTTTTTGATTTCCTCCTATAGCAAAGGTCAATGTCTTCGCAAGAAATCTCAACACCAAGCCCAGTGTTAGAAATTTTTACAATGGTATCATGTAGGCTCTCGCTTTCAACGACTGGAACATTATGCAGTTCTAAGTCGTTAGCATGAATCAATTTTTCAGCGTTGCTTAGGCTTTCGCTCGTAGCATCCAACTGCATTTTGAGTTTTTCGTTTTCTTCTTTGAATTCATTCATGATTTGCGTTGTTTGCTCCAGAACTTGTAGGCGACTGTTCATAACATCGAGAGTAGCTACCGTTGAGGAGAGCGATGCTTTCAGTTACATTATTTGTTGGTAGATTTCTTTTAGCGTTATCTTGCTGGAATCATCGTCTTCGGTCATTGAACTTATAGATAATCTTTTCGGGTTGTTTCTATTTTTGTGCACACACATTAGACAATTGCAAGACATTTTATTTCTCGTTAGGAAATCAATGGCTTCAGGTTAACGCATTCTGCATGCATCATTTTGTGACACTCATTGCAGGTTATTTTAAACGATTCTCTTGCTATTTTGCTATTACAGACTTTGCAGATCGAAATTTTTGCGTCTATTCTCGTACACGGCACTTCACACAATCCCTTTCTTTCAAAACTCTTGTCGATAATGAGCCGAATTCGACAGCAATTGAGAAATTCAATCATCTTTTGACCTGCTTGAGTGATCAAGCTTTAAGTACTGTTAAAGCTTTTCAAGTCACGGAGGAGAATTACCCTAAGGCATTAGCACGGCTGAAGGATCGTTACGATAACGATTGACTTATATTTTTACAATATATTTCCGAACTGTTTGAGCAACCAAAGGTTTCCAAGTCTTTTGCATCGGAACTTAGAGGTTTAGTAGACAGGACAACTGCTGTTTTCAATTCGCTTCAGTCGTTGGGCTCGGTCGAAGATATCTGCAATGCCATTGTAATACACATTGCCATATCTAAGGTAGATCCGCTGTGGCAAACCAGGTGAGACAGCTCTACCAAAGGCAGGTGGACCCACAAGCTCATTCCCACTATAAAATCATGGACAGAGAGAGCGAGGGGGAACTGTAACTACCACCTCACACAGTTACTGTCCGGACACGGTGGCTACCGGAAATACCTCCATAGATTTGGACACGATAGTTCGCCCCTGTGTCCAATATGCCCAAACGAAGAGGAGGACGCGGAGCATGCAGTGTTCTACTGCAGACGCTTTGCAGAAGACAGAGCAAACTTGCCAAGTCCGGAAAATATTGTTAGTCACATGACACGATCAGAGGGCGAGTGGATGGAGATCTGCTCATTCATAGTGTGTGTGCAGAATGCGCTGCGAAGAGCAGAAGCCCTAAGAAGAGCCCAAGAGGCGGCCTCGGAGACTAGAGCATAATTGCTAACCAGCCTCGCGAAGAAATACCTAACGGTAGTACCGCGGGGAGAGTGGCTGAAGTGTGTAGGGTGTGTGTTTAGTACGTAGGCGTATTCCTGGAATCGATTACTCAGGTTTGCGAATCGTGCATGCTAGTTGCACTCGGGCTATTAGTATCTATGAAGATTATACATCCTTGGCGCAACCTAAAAAAAAAAAAAAAAAGGTAGATCCGGAAACTCAGTCGAAGTGGGACGAATATCTGGATTATAAGAAGTTGCCTAAGTGGAGTGAATGCTCAGCAGTCCTTAGCAAGAGAAGTCAATACCTTGAGGCACGTGATAGCAAGCAGTTGAGATCGCATTCCGATCAGCGAATTTCTAGCAAGCCAAGACCATCGCATTCAGGTTATCGCCCTCAATTGTCGCTAACAGTTTCACAAAAGGCCTGTTTTTTCTGTCGAGATAGTAGTCACTCTATTCCGGGTTGCTCAGCCTTTAATAAGTTGGCTGTAATGGAAGGGTTCACAAATGTTAAAAGGCTAAATAGCGTTTCAAAACGCCCTTCGTCGTACAGGTGCAAAGTTTGCAAACAAACACACCACAGTCTTTTGCATCGACCTCAACAATTTGAAACCAGTACTAGGAGTGAGGAACAGGGTAAACAATCATCATCAGTGGCAACAAGTCATACTGCTTCGGAAAAGGCGCAACCTTCTATAGCTTAGGTAATCCTAGCGACGGCATTGGTTTTCGTTCAGGATTCAAGTGGAAGTTTTCAATTGGGTCGAATGTTGCTCGATTCTGGTTCCGAAGTCAACTTTATAAATGAAAGGTTTGCTAATTCCCTGCGTCTTAAAAGGCAAAGAAAAAATGTAGACATAGTTGGAATAGGGGTAGCTGAAACAAAAATTAACTTTCCGGCACAAACAATGATTCGATCGCGTTTCAATAATTTTGAAACATCGTTGGAGTTTTTAGTAGCACCTTGTTCGCGCTAAATTGGCGAAAGAAAAGAAGAGAATGTATCAACGAATAAAAACACTAAATTAGCAACAAAGTATTTATTTAAAGCGTAAGAGGTTCCGTCACCGTCGATGGTTGAATACAAACTGAGAATTTTGAAATCTGTGGTATAGGGTGTAGTGTATATGGATGTGTATGTGTGAGTATGTATTGTACAGGATGTATAGTGTATATGCATGTGTATGTATGAGTATGTATTGTACAGGATGTACAGTGTTGTTTTTTTTTTTTTTTTTTTTTTAGGTTGCGCCAGGGATGTGTAATCTTCATAGATACTAATAGCCCGAGTGCTACTAGCATGCACGATTCGCAAACCTGAGTAATCGATTTCAGGAATACGCCTACGTACTAAACACACACCCTTCACACTTCTACCACTCTCCCCGCGGGACTGCCGTTAGGTATTACTTCGCGGGGCTGGTTAGCAATTTATGCTGTACTTTCTGCTTCTCGACGTATTCGTTCTTGAATTCGAAGCTGCATTTGCACATGCGTAATAAACGCGCAAATTTCCATCCATTTTTCCTCAGATTGTACCATATGATCTATGAGGAATGGGGGACTGGGAAGTTCGTTTCTCCAGTTTTCAAATCGCCTACAGTAGAAGACTGCATGCTCCGTATCTTCCTTCTGGTCTGGACATTCTGGACACAACGGAGAGCTATCGTGTCCAAACCGGTAAAGATATTTGCGATAACCTCCATGGCCAGACAGGAACTGCGTGAGGTGGTAGGTGCAGTTCCCATGTGCTCGGTTTATCCAAATGTCGATGGTGGGGATTAATTTATAGGTCCATCTGCCTTTAACCGCATTATCCCATCGATCTTGCCACACAGCTCTTGAAGCTGCTTTTTCTTCTTCTATAACCCTTCTTCTTTCGCTAGCCTCTTGGTGGCTCGAGCGTCTCCGATTGTAGATTCTCTGCATCTCGTTCGCGAGGATGTCGATAGGAACCATTCCTGCTATGACAAAGGCTGCTTCGTCAGAGATAGTTCTAAAACCACTGATGGTCCTTATAGCGCAGAGTCTGTAGGCTGATGTAAGTTTTCTCCTTGTTTCTTTGGTCGCGAGAGCCCGCGCCCAAACCGGAGCCGCATAAAGAAGGACTGAGCTGACAACTCTGGATAGTAGGATCCTCCTAGCGTATCCAGGTCCTCCAATGTTGGGCATTATCCTTGAGAGTGCTGCCTGAAGTCGTGACGCTTTTTTGCTCGAATAATCAACATGCTGTTTAAACCGCAGTCTATTGTCGAGCATTACTCCTAAGTATTTGATTGCTTCTTTGGATCTGGTGATTTGGGTCCCAACCTGTACATTCATATATTCCACAGATTTCCGACTGGTTATTAGAACAGCTTCAGTTTTGTGGTCAGCTTATTCTAAACCGGCGGATCCTAGCCAGCTTTTGATTTGACTGATTGCCACATTTGTAGCTGATTCTACTTCACTGATTTGTTTTGCTACTGTAACAACAGCGATGTCATCAGCAAATCCAATTATATTCACTTTAGGTGGCAGTGGTAGTCGTAAAACTCCGTCGTACATTATGTTCCATAGTAATGGGCCCAGCACCGATCCTTGCGGGACCCCAGCTGTAACATCGTAGTACTTCACTCCTTCGTCGGTATCATACCTCAGTTTCCTGTTGGTAAAGTAGCTCGCCATTATCTGCAGCAAGTAAGATGGTGTATCCATCCTAGCAAGAGATCTTCTTATAGTGGGCCAGTCTGCCGAATTAAATGCGTTTTTGACATCTAGCGTCACTACTGCGCAGTATTCCTTGGTGCCGTATCGCCATCTTTCACCTTTAATTGCTTCCGCTGCTATATTAACTACAGCTTTAATGGCGTCAATTGTTGAGCGAGACTTTCGGAATCCGAATTGCTGGTTGGACAAAGCCCCTTTCTCCTCCGCTATTGTGAGCAATCTGTTGTAAATGATTCGCTCCAGGATCTTTCCCATTGTGTCCAGTAGGCATATCGGGCGATACGACGATGGGTCTCCTGGGGGTTTGTTTCCTTTTGGCAATAAAACGAGGTGTTGCAGTTTCCATTGCTTAGGGAAAATTCCTTCTTCTAGGCACTTTTGCATTGTTGCAATAAAGATGTCTGGCCTTTTTTGAACAGCGGCTTTCACTGCTTTGTTAGGGATGCCGTCAGGTCCAGGCGTCTTGTTGTCACCTATCTTTCTGGATGCGATTGTCAATTCCTCTATTGTAATCACTGGAATTACCTCTGTAAAGTTTTCTCTGGTGATTGCGCACATAGTAGATGCTCTCCTTGGAAAAAGATGTTCTACTATTGACTTCAGCATTAACGGGCATGTTATCTGCGGGGAGTTGCCGCCCTTAAGCTTTCTCATCACCATCCTATACGCCGTGCCCCAAGGGTCTACGTTAGCTTCATCGCAGAGCTGTCTGAAACTTCTTGCTTTGCTCTCCTTGATAACTCTGCTTAACTGTTTTCGCGCCAACTTAAATGACGATAGGTACTCCTGAAAGTTGGGTGTGTTTCGCGATCTTTGTACTTTGCGCCTTGCCCGTAGACACTCTGCTCTAAGTACCCTGATCTCATCGTTCCACCAGTAGCAAGGCAGGCGTCTTCTACTTGAGGCCCTCCTGGGCATTGATGCATCGCACGCCATGTTGATGGACTGGGTGAGGTGGCGAGCTGAATTTTCTGCCGATCCTCGGACTAGCGTGAAGGTGTCAACCACTTCCGCGAATGTATCTTTGTCGAAGAGCTTATCCTGCCATTTCGGACCAGTCGATCGCGGGCGGTGAGTGCTTCTGGCGTTACCGATGTCAATTATAACAGCTTGGTGGTCACTGTGGGTATAATCTTCACTGACTCTCCATTTAATTCCCCGCAGGATGGAGTTACTCGCTAACATGATATCAATTATTGAGCCCATGTCTGCTCTGCGGAAGGTGTTAGCCCTACCTACGTTTGCGATGCCTACGTTGAGAGCTGCAAATGTTTCCAGGAGGGCATGACCCCTTGCGTTGGTAAATCTACTGCCCCATTCCGTCGCCCATGCATTGAAATCTCCGCCAATAATCACTGGAGTTCTTTCCCGAGCATCAGCCACGAGGTTATCTAGCATCTCCTGGTATTCAATTATAGTCCAGCTGGGCCGAGCATAGCAACTATAGAAGTGTATACCGTTGATTTTGGCCCGAACGAAACCCTCTGACTCTTCATTTGCATCCTGGAACGCATGTCTCCCACATGACCATATTGCGGCCCGCTTCGATCGATCACTGAGCCAGATGCTGCTGTTGTCAGGAATTTTATATGGCTCGCTGATCAAGATTACATCTGCTTTTTCGTCCTTGATGGTTTGTGCCAGGATATCCTGAGCTGTCTCACAATGATTGAGGTTAATTTGGATAACCTTCATGGTTTCTTGCTGCAGATCGCTTTCTTGAGGACAGGGCATTTATTGCCGCCGGCTATGTGCTTTGCATTTTCCGGGTTGACTTTCCTGCAGAACATGCAGGATGGTTCCTCGCTGCAATCTCTCGCGATATGTCCCTCTTTACCGCACCTCCTACAGAGTTTGGAGCGGTCTTCTTCGCTCTTACAATGCTTGGCCAAATGTCCGAATTCGAGGCACTTGAAACATTTCTGTAGCAGCGTCCGCTCACGAATGCGGCAGACTACCCAGCCAATTTTGATGCGTCCTGCTTCCAATAGTTTCTTCGCACTTTCTGCAGGGAGATTAATTATTGCCGTTTGAGTCTCACCGTACGCCTTCCGCAAAGAAATGATGTCAGTAGTCATGACCCTGCCCAAATCGAATTGGGCTCTGATCACCGCGCATACGTCCTCCTTAGTAGTGACCTCGTCGATGTCTCTGATCTCGATCGTGGTACGATGAGTGAGCGTTCTGACTTCAGCCTGTTCTCCTAGAGCTTCGCCAATGACGTTTTTGTAATCCGTCGTTTTGTCTCCTGCTTCCTTCAGTTGTATCAGAAGATCCCCTTTTTTCGTTCTCCTGATTCTGGATACCGCCTTGCCCACAGCTTCCAACTTAGGGTCTGCTTTTACGCTTCGGAGTATCTGGGCGTAGGAAGCCTCCCCTTTCGCTTCGATGACGATGGCATCAGGTTTTGGTTTTCTGCCCTGCTTCTTTTTGGTGGCCTTCTTGCTTTTAACAGCTGACCAACCATTGTCTTCTTCTCGCATCGTATTTTTCTTATTACCAGAGGTACTGGCTTGTTTAGCCTTTGCCAAAGCCGTTTCTGTGACTTTTTTTGGCTCTTTCTTCTTATTTTCCTCATCTGAGGGGCGCTTCTGCTTGCGTTCACGTTTCGGCTTCGGCGTGCTGTTCTCCGATGGCAGTCTCTTCTTTTTTGCGCCCTGGACAGGTTTGAGCCAGGGGGAGGTCTGAGAAGAGTTATTTCTTCTTATCACTTCCTTGGCCTTTTCATCCCGCAGCTGGATTGCCGAGAGTTCATACAACGCCCGAATGCTTTCTATGGCGTCTCTCATTGGTTGATGTATTGAGCGCCGCTTTCCGTCTTCGAGCATGTCGACTAGTTCCCTAATCTGCATGCCCAGCTTGTGGAAGTCAGGTCGATCAGGGGCTTTTTCAACCGTCGCCTCCGATGCCACCGAAAGTGCTCCATCTGATTGTCCCACAGGTGACCTCAGCATCACTGAGCTCCTCTGGAACGGGTCTCCTCTATACTCACCGTTGGTTTGACTGTTGCTTGTTTTGTTGTTGTTTGGGGTTATTGTTTGTTTTGTATTCATTTCTTTTGGGTCCCCACTCAAAGCCGCTATCAATGTTCGAATGTGTAGTCACCCAGTGATCTCATGGTTGTCTATGCAAGCAGTGAGGCCATGCGAGGGTTGGCATAAGCCCTTATGGGGTCTTATGTCAGAGCCAGATCGGTGTTAAACAGGAATGTTACATCTGTACCTACACCACCAACTTAATGGTGACGAAACATTGAACGTACTTTGAGGCCTGCCAAGGTTTTAACGGGACGGGGGCGCTTGTAGCATTAGCCTGAAAGCCATTTCAACCGGATTTCACTCCAGCTTACTCAGGTAACAGAATACTACAGACGTCAGCCCTCATAGCTGTCATTCCAATTCGTTTTCCAGTATGCCGTAATTAAGACCTTACTGGGCTCAGTCTTAATATTTTAAGGTACTGATGACGAAGTCATCGTGTTGTGGTTTTCAATTACAGTGATGCGCACTATAATGTGTTGCACTGTATACACTCATATTTCGTAGTGTGCAGACATCTTTCCGGGACAAGAAGCTGCGTGTTTCGCGTTGTGGCGGGTACGTCCGGATCTCGCCATTTTCTCCTTACTGTATCCCTCGTAGCCACCTTGTGCGGTGGGGAGCACTTATATGGAAGACGGTGCTTATTCGTCTTGTCGCAGAAAGTTCATAGGGGTTCCTTTGACCTTTTCAGCCAAGCCCTCCTTCTCTGCCGCTCTTGGTCGGGGACTGCTTATTTCGCAGCAGGTATTCGCAGTTAACCTACAATTCTGCAGGCCGTTCACTATCCGCCACCTGTGACCCCCACAGTTGCCTGAGCTTAGCCCCACCAGCCCGTCCGACTTGGTGGCTGTGAGGATGTACAGTGTGTATGTATGTGTATGTATGAGTATGTATTATACAGGATGTATAGTGTGTATGTATGTGTGAGTGTAGTATGTATTGTACAGGATGTGTAGGCTGCAACATTCCGTCCACCTTCGAAGGAATGGATAATGACTTCAAAAATTGTTTAGGATGAATCGTGGATAGGGCCCTCATGAACATCTAGTAGCGGAGATATCTTGACGATAGGTCGGGTCAACATTCCGTCAGCTGTCTTGAGAGTGACAATGCGCACCTTTCCGTCCGCTCCAGGATGAATATCAGTCACTCTTCGCAGTTTCCATTTGGTTGGAGGTAGTCTTTCATCCCTGATGATAACTAGATCGCCTATCTTGAAGTTGGAGCTGGAGCGAGTCCATTTCGATCGCAGTTGAAGTTGAACGAGGTACTCCGAACTCCACCTTCTCCAAAAGTGTTGTCTCAGGTTCAAAATTAGCTGCCACCTATTCGCTAGGTTTCCCCTGAAGTCGACCATATCAGGCTCTGGAATCGTTATAAGCGGCTCCCCGATCAAAAAGTGTCCTGGGGTCAGAACGTTGAAGTCGTTTACATTGGAGGATATCGGGCAGAGAGGCCTTGAGTTTACGCAAGCCTCTATTTCTGCCAAAAGCGTTGAATATTCCTCAAACGTTAATAAGTTGTCTCCTACAGTGCGGCGCAGATAGTACTTGACACGTTTTACAGCGGACTCCCAGTAACCACTCATGTGAGGAGCGGCCGGGGGATTAAAGTACCAAGTAGTACCATCGTCTGCGAGATGTCTAGCTAGGGCTTCGTCCTTGATGGCTTGTGACAAAAGGTTCTTGAGTTCCTTTTCAGCACCAACAAAATTAGTGCCGTTGTCGCTGAATAACTCTTTACAGTGGCCGCGACGGGCCACGAAACGCTTGAAAACAGCAATAAACGTCGATGATGATAGATCGCTAGCGAGCTCTAAATGCATAGCACCAGTTGCCATACAAATGAAAATTGAAATGTAACCCTTCACCGCTTTCGAGCCTCGTCCTTGGGAAAACCGAAGCTGTATTGGACCAGCAAAATCCACACCGCTGCGTTGAAAAGGTCTGCAAGCTACGACACGAGGCCTCGGTAGATCGCCCATTAGCTGTTGTTGGAGTATACGGGAATGTCGGCGGCATTTTACGCACAATCTGAAGATTTTTCGTAGCATGTTGCGAGCGCCAATGACCCAAAAGCGACTTTGAAGCATTGCCTGCATAGCTTGCGGGCCTACGTGAAGAGTTATGCGATGAATGTCTTCGCAGATAAGCGTGGTGATTCTTCCGGATCCTGGTAGCAGGAGAGGATACTTCTTGTCCGGTAGTAGAGAAGCATTAGAAAGCCTTCTTCCCACCCTGAGCAGTCCTTTTTCGTCTAAGAATGGATGCATCCTCAAAAGTTTGCTGTGACGGCTCACAGGCTGGCTGGACTTGAGACGCTGAATGTCTTTTGCGAAGAAAGATGCTTGCGTGAGCTTCACCCAGAGGACAAGGGCTTCATCCAATTCAAGAAGCTGGAGATGCTTGCCTGTGCGATAGCAACTGCAGTTTGAATTTTTGCGTATTTCGACTGCGAGTCGAGTGTTGTACAGAAAGCGTAAGACATATGCGGTGACACGCTTTGGCTTCCTTAGAGACGAGTTTCGATCGATGAGTTCCCAAATAGATGGTGCTTGCGGCGTACTTGTTATGTGAGCTGACTCTGAACGCTGGTCCAAGTTGGTTGAGAAAATCTGCTGTTGAGATTCGTGCTGCGATAACCAATGCGGACCATTCCACCAGAGCGGGTGATCAGCCAAATGATGCGGTAGTACACCCCGTGTAGCACAATCAGCTGGGTTTTGAGGAGATGTAACATGAAACCAGTTATCGGCGGGTATGATTTGTTGGATTTGCGAAACACGGTTGGCCACATCTGAAAGAAAGAAGCGCTTAGTAAGGTTTGTGGTGTGTAATTCATTAACCTGGACAGTGAATCCTAGATTGTCAGAAGAGGGTTCCCATTGGAGTCCCAGCGTTCGAACGCTGTCTGCTTCGGAGAAATCCAAGGACTACAGGGTTTCTCGTTAGTCTTCTGGAACGGCGTTGATGACAAGCGGAGAATTCGATGCCCATTTGCGAAGAGAGAGACCGCCTCGACTGAGTATTGTTGATACCTTAGCTTGAAGTCGGCACAAATCAGCTTCCTCAAAACAACCCGTTAAGAGATCGTCCATGTAAAAATGCTGCAGTATGACTTGCGTTGCTGCAGGGTACTTCTGGCCTTCGTCTAGTGCTGTTTGTTGAACACACTTTACTGTGAGATGAGAAGAGGAGGCGACTCCGTAAGTGACAGTCAAAATTCGGTAGTCCTCGATGTCATCGTGAGGAGAGTCACGCCAGACGATTCGTTGATAGTCTACGTGTTCTTCGTCGATACGAACCTGGCGATACATTTTCGCCACATCGGAGCTCATGGCGAAACGGTAAGATCGCAATCGTATCAGTGCTACGAAAAGATCTGCTTGGAGTTGGGGGCCAATCATTTGGGCGTCGTTTAGGGAAAAACCAATTGCGGTGCGACACGACGCGTTGAAAACAACTCTCAACTTAGTTGTTGTGCTGAGTTCCTTGATGACCGCTCTATGCGGCATGTAGTAATGCTTGCCAGTTGTTGGAACGTTACTCACCTTTTCCATGTGACCTAGCTGTACGAACTCATGGATGAAATCCTTGTACTGCGTCCCGAGTTGTTCGTCTTTAGCGAATAGTGTTTCCATCCGGAGAAGAGCCCGAACGGCAGCGCGTCGAGGATCACCCAGAGGGCAGTCAGGCTTGAACGGTAGCTTGACTACAAAGCGGCCATCCTCTCTGCGGTAGTGAGTGTCCTCAAAATGCTTTTCGCACAACTGTTCCTCAACGGTAAGATGCTTGACCTCCGGCAGCGATTCGATCTCCCAGAATTTAGAGACTGCCTTCGTTTGCGAATTATCTGCATGCATGCAGACAGCTGTAGTAGTGGCGCATGCGGGCCTCGGGTCGATGACTTTCCCAAAGAGAACCCACCCAAGTGTGGATTGCTGCGCAATAGGAGTACCGACGGGGCCCTTGATCAAACCAGTGCGAAGAAACTGTCCCAGTTCGTCCGATCCCACCAAGATATCGATAGCAGCTGGTGTGTGGAAATGCGGATCGGCTAACTTTAGACGATTAACATGCGGCCAGTCAATTTTAGTAAGTTTTACAGGCGGTAGATCGTTGGTAATTTTTTGTAAAATGTGTGCATGAATTGTAGTAATAAAGCTATGGTCGAGCGATGATAGAGTGAACTCAACTATACCTTTGGAATTCCCAGCTGCAGCACTGCCTATTCCTTCAATCGTTGTTGAAGACGGAGATCGTTTAAGCTTCAGTCTTTGTATAAAACTTTCGCGAACGAAGGAAAGATGAGATCCGTTGTCGAACAGGAGTCTGGCTGGTTGGTATCTTCCAGATTGGTCAACAACCTTAACGATAGCGGTACCAAGCAGAACTTGATGTTCAGTCTGTGCAAAATGTGACTGCATAAACTGACTGCTTGTGCTTGGGCCTACCAAAGTTGTTGGTGTTTCTTGATGTAGGAGAGTATGATGGCGTGTTTGACACACTCGGCATAAGTTGGTGCTGCGGCAATCATCACGATTATGACCAGCTGCGAGACAGTTGGTGCACAGGTTTTTCTCTTGGACGAACGAGACTCTTCTTGCAATTTCAAGAGATCGAAATTTGTCACAGCTGTATATCTTATGCCTAGATGAACAGTAGCTGCATGTGTCATGTTGTGATTTCGGAGTTGAACGTTGACTGGGTTGAGTGGCAGGAGCAACCGTGTGCAATGAACCCGTTGCCGATTTTGATTTATTCCTGGAAGGTTGGTACGGTTTAAGACTGGAAGATGTTGTTTGATGGTGAGAATCGATCGCATCCAATGAACGACATCTGGTTTCAATAAATGCGACGAGTGTATCAAAATTGCAACGTCGCCATTCCTTTGGGATAGCTCCCACTGCCGATGAGTTTCAATGTCAAGCTCGCTGACTGTCAAATGGACCAACCAATCGTCCCAGTTTGTCACGGGTCTGCCCAGCGCTTTCAGACTCTTGAAATGTTCCTGAGTGGCATCTAAAAGTGCTTTCAGAGCAGTCGATGATTCGGCATTGACTTTCTTCAATGCAAATAATGCTCGAAAGTGCGAGTCAATGATGATGCGTTGGATGTTGTAGCGTTTCTCTAACAGTTTCCATGCTTCTTCGTAGTTGCTGTCAGTTAAAGGAAAACCGGACACAACACGGAGCGCTTCCCCCTGTAAACTACTGCGCAAGTAGTGGAATTTCTGTGATCCATTAAGTGAGGATTCGTTGTGAATTATCGACTGGAAGGCGTCGCTAAATGGTCGCCATTCTTTTGGATCACCAGAAAAATGCGGGAGGGGAATGCTTGGTAGTTTTATGTCAGCACGTAACTGCGGCTTGCTGTTAAATGTTGAATGCGTTTGTGATATATCGATGTTTGCGGGTTTCAATTTCGCATTCGCACGCTTGAAATTAGCCAATGCTTGCCGGTACCAGTCCTCGCCTTGTTCCCTCTCTGCTTCCTGCTCTTCCAATGTGTCACTACCACAAGAAAATTCCACTTTGTCTTGGGCTTGGCAGAATTGACCCCACACTTCAGATAGAAGTTGCAGGTGCTATTCAAGATCAGCTTCATCGTAGGATTCGGCTTTTTTACTCGCGGCGAGGCTTCGTTTAATCGCGTTACGGCAACTATCACGTTTACCTACACTGTTTTTGTTCATGACTGTACGCGATCACGTTTATAGTCGAACGGGAGAATGTTTACGGCATTGAAAGAATGCTTGTACACGATCAAGAAAACCAAATGGTAAATCTACAACACACTGAGCATGCACCAATGCTTGTGCGAAGGTGCGTATGGGCAAAAGGAGAAATGAAAAAGATAACCGCGCAATCGATATAGGAAAATGTAATACTATGCTGGTTGCGAATAATAATTCGGCGTAGAAGGACCAATGTTCGCGCTAAATTGGCGAAAGAAAAGAAGAGAATGTATCAACGAATAAAAACACTAAATTAGCAACAAAGTATTTATTTAAAGCGTAAGAGGTTCCGTCACCGTCGATGGTTGAATAAAAACTGAGAATTTTGAAATCTGTGGTATAGGGTGTAGTGTATATGGATGTGTATGTATGAGTATGTATTGTACAGGATGTATAGTGTGTATGTATGTGTATGTATGAGTATGTATTATACAGGATGTATAGTGTGTATATATGTGTGAGTGTAGTATGTATTGTACAGGATGTGTAGGCTGCAACACACCTTCTATTACTGGGTATCAACCGGAAGCAGCTCTCAGCAAATTGGAATCTGCCTCAAAATTTTGAATTCGCAGATGAGCATTTTAATAAACAAATTGACTTGCTGCTAGGGGCTGAGTCGTTCTTTGATCTTCTTCAAGTAGGGCAAATAAAGCTTGGTGAAGGAATACCCTCTCTACAAAAAACATCTTTAGAATGGATCGTGTCAGGAAGATATACAGAACCTGCTAACTCGACGAAACAGTTCTGCTTCCTGAACTCTAATGATGATTCGCTCGAGCAATATGTGCAGAAGTTCTGGGAACTAGAACAGATACGCTTATGGTTGGTCCAACTATTTAGGCCGAGCTGTTCATAATTCTTCTTCGCTTTCATTTGCATAGATTTGTCCTCATCGCAGATGTCGTAAAAATGTTTCGTCATTTTTAGTTCACCCATCTCATCGTAGATTTCAATACATCCTTTGGAGAAAAAACGAAACTACTCCAGTACAAACATACCAATTAAATACCATCACATATGGTACATCGTCGGCTCCGTTTGCTGCTGTTCGTTGCCTTAAGTAATTGGCAGAAACAAACAAAAATAAATTTGAAGTAGGTCCTCAGGTAATAGAAGGAGGTTTTTATGTTGACGATCTTATTACCAGAGATGATGATCTGGATCCTCGTTTCAGAAGGAGATAAAATTTACCGAACCTGGTCTTACTAGTACATTAGGCATAACCTGGAATCCGTTAGTAGACAAATTTAACTTTTCGTACAACCCCACTAGAAACTACTCCAAATACACAAAAAGGTCGATTCTTTCGCTTTCATCTTCGCTCTTCGATCCGATGGGACTGTTAAGTCCGCACTTAACTAATTACCACGCTGGTCCAAAGGCTCTAGTTTCATTGGTTAGGCATAAGTTTTGGATTGTCAACGCTCGGGAAATCGCTCATCAATGTGCTAGGCAATGTGTTCACTGTGTCAGGTACCGCCCAAAACTATTAGAGCAGGTCATGGGAAACTTACCTCAGGAGAGACTAACTTCTTCGCGTCCATTTTTGTGCTGTGGGGTAGACTTTTGCGGAAGAATCCTCACTTATTATAAAATTAGAGGAAGAGTACCATACAAAACTTATATCGCCGTTTTCGTGTGTTTCTCGTCTAAGGCGGTTCATTTAGAAGCCGTATCCGATCTCTCTACGGACGCTTTTCTTGCTGCCCTAAAACGAATGATAGGTCGAAGAGGTCTCCCTAGAGACATATATTGCGACAACGCAACGAATTTCGTTGGAGCCAAATCCAAACTAATTGAATTGCACAATTTATTATTCAAAAATTAATCGCAAGAAATCATTAAAAACTTCTGTTCTAATGTCAGTATGAATTTTAACTTTATGCACCCCAGGGCACCCCACTTGGAGGAATTTGGGAGGCGGCCGTCAAGGTCGCAAAGGGTCATCTGCACCGTAGCCTTGGAGGTGCTAAACTCAACTTTGAAGAGCTGTCAACAGCGCTGGTGGAAATAGAGGCGGTGATGAATTCTAGACCAATCACCCCGATGTCATCCGATCCCAACGACTTCGAAGCGCTTACCCCGGCCCATTTTCTCATCGGTTCTTCTCTTAAGGCAATTCCCGAGCCTGCAGACGATGTGGCTGAAATCACATTCATTCAGAGGTGGCGACGAATTAATGGAGTCAAAACCCACTTTTAGCTAAGGTGGTCCACCGAGTGTTAAGTAAAAAACAGTATAACCTATTCTCTCTGTAGGTTATCACCGACTCGCCAACCAAAAACCAAGCGGAGGACAATGTCGGTGTCATTTGCGAAGGCAGGTACATACACATCGTGGGAAAACTAGAATTCCCATGATGTGATTTATGCAAGTTGTGCAAATTATACATTTGCATCTGTCGCCTGCGTGCATCGTGTTCAGTCGGGGTCTCGTTACTTAGACCCAGACAGAAAACGATAGCACCTCGACATTTTACACCACACTTCCTCCCCCTTTTTCGGAAAGCTCGTAGGCTTATTTTATTAAAAAATTTTACTTTTTTTACTATTTACAAATTGTTCAACAAAATTAGAATGGTTATTACAAATTATTATTAGCTTAACATTACTTCTACGCATGATTAAGTTTATTTATAAAAGTTTACATTCTATGTATTGTATTACCTACCTATATAGTCTTAATTATTTATTGTCGAGTACATTTACACTTGTATACCATATATAAAAGAAATACATTTGAATTAAGTCTTATCTGTAAGACAATATATTTTTTTTTTAAAAAGAAATGAAATAAGAAATAATATTAGCATAACATTTTGTCAACAATCTTAATACGTTTGAATACATTTAAATTATTTGAATTAAAAAAAAAAAAATAACATGACAGACATTCTGGTGTAATAATATAGTAAATAACGTTAGACATATTACCTTTACTTACTACAATTTTATTTATTTTTATAGGTATATATTTATATACGTATATACCACATATGTTTTTTTTTCATAATTTGTATTTAATTCTAGGCTATTTTTTTTTTTTTTTTGTACTATCGTATAATGTTACTACCTTAGTGCTACTTTATTACTATTATTTAATAAGAACCAACCGAAGTATTATGCCATAATATATAGTTTTTTTTTTTTATTTATTTTTGCTTCTCTTCTTATTTTTATATAATGTTTACACTTCTTGCTATCAGGATTGCTGGTTTAGATGGTGCACCTTTTTCAAAAGAGATATTTGACATACTTTCTTTTGGGACGATGGTTGACATTTGGAAGTTAGTGTCTGTAGTGGCTTCGTCTTGTACGGAGCAAAGGGAAGTGGCTGTGTTTTTGGAATCATTCCTAGGTCTTCGTGAATAGTCCTTTTTGCCTTCAGTACTTTATACATTTTTATACCAAAATATAAGAGCAAACTACAAGTTAGGAAAAATAGCACTGATCCGAATGACCATGTTACTGTTTCATTCTTGAGATATATTTCTTTTTCCGTTTGAAGCTGCTTCAATTCCTCAATATCTTTACTTAGCATTGTTAGGTGATTTGTAGAGTCTCACTACTTGTAGAGTTTCACTACTTGAAATGCAAAAGAATGCTTAGCAACTTTAAGTGAACCACTCCTCTTAAAATCGAGGTGGTGAGTACCATTTTTTACGAGGGCTGATTGAAATGCTGAAGAAATGTTGCACTGGGAGGGCCCTTATAAAGCGGTCATACGCATCAATGACGTCGTCTTCCGGATCCAGCGTGGAGTAAGAGGCAAGGTGAAAATTGTCCACCTGGATCGTCTTCATCGTTGCCATGGCAGTAATCCAGATGATCTTGTTCGGGACGAACAAGTTTAAGAGGGGGGCAGTGTAGCATTGACTACAGGATGGTTTGTGTACCAAAAACTAAAACACTGTATCTCAAACTGTAGCAACGACATCTATTGCAAAACCTGTTAGCAGTAAATATTCCAACCTGATGTGCTTACGTTCCACAATTGTTCCACACAATATCCCAATATTCCAGGATCCTCGATTCACCCGGAGAAACATCTAGCATGTTCTAGAACCCCTTGCAATTTCATATAAATACCCATACCACAACCACAGCGATTCCAAGAGGGAGATTCGACCAGTGGTGAAAACAAGCGACGTATTGAAAGTAAATCTGTAGCGACAATTAAAATAAAGTGATTGAATACTGTGTTGAAGTAAAGTTAGTGCTTGATAATAAATGAACGATTAAAATACACAAAAGACGGTTTTATTTAAACGAACCCCAGCAAGAATATTACACTATTTTAAAACGTTTGTTTATAAACTCCATAGTTCTTTTTTTTTTTTTTTTTTTATAATTTGCGCGCACTTTAGTGTTCTCACAGTAATTACTTAGCTCTTGGTGTAAATAATTAAGATCGCGGTGTTGGTCTAAGAACTGCTCCAGATCTGAATGAATGATGAGCGTCCAGTGTGATTTTGATATACGTACTTCGCTTTTTTGTTCATAGTACAACCCCCAACTATCTTTTATTTGGGTTATCATTAATGCCATGCCAACGCTACCACCGATTGCCAATATTACGGATGCGCCAATTATAATGTTCATCATGATGGTTTTCCTGTGAGATAATTCAAATTTGCTTCTGTTAATTTAAAACGGTTTAAGTTTTACAAGAAGGTACACTATCTAACATGAAAAAACAAATAGAAATTGAGACTCTAATTCGATATCATTAACCTGAGTTACTTGTATTAATTCTTTTCATAATATGGCTTCAGTCTATTGTTATGAACCTTCTCTAGTTTATTCCCACGTAGAGTGGTGGTATTTACGCTATTGTGTATATGTTTGACTTCAAAAGGACCAGTGGCAAGTGAGGAGAGTTTATTTTTTCGGGCCATATCTTGTAGAAAAACTTCGCAATCGGAGTTAATTTCGTGGCTGCCATTCAACTGACCGTCAACTCTCGACTGGATTTTTCTTTTCAATTACTTATTGTTCAGAACATTTTCTTCGCTTTTAGCGTGAGTATTCATAGCCTGAGCTCGTGTGACTGCAAGAATATTGCTTTTGTCTGAAAGTCTATTTACTTCGGGAATGCGACTTAAAGCATCCGCCACCACATTTTGCTTCCCTGGCTTGTATTGAATGTCGAAATCAAATTCTGAAAGCTTGTATTTAAAGTTTGCCAACCTGTTTGATTCCTGGCATATCTTGAAAAAGTGCACTAGCGGCTGATAATCCATATATAATGTAAATTTTCTACCAAGCAAGTAACATCTAAAATTACGAACGGCCCATACTATTGCCAATCCTTCTCTTTCAATCGTCGAATAGCGACGTTCAGTAGAACTGAGTATTCGACTTGCAAATGCAATGGGCAGATCTGAACTATCCCTGATTTGAGAAAGGACTGCTCCTAAAGTTGTTCCACTGGCGTCCGTTGTAAGGAAAAAGTGTTCATTGAAATCGGGATAAATAAGTACCGGTGGGTTGGTGAGAATTGATTTAAGCATATTAAAAGCTGCTTCGCAATCAGTGTTCCAACAAAATTGGCTATCTTTATGAGTTATGTCCCGTAGAGGTTTTTCGAAAGTCGAAAAACTAGGCACACTACGCCTGTAGAAGTTTGCCATTCCGAGGAAAGATTGTACTTCTTTAGAAGTTTTGGGTCGTGGTATTTCTAAAATGCATTTAAGGGCATGCATTTAAAACACTTATAGATTTTAACATTTCAAAACACTTATAGATTTCGCACTAACTGCACTGTGGCACTGTTTATTTATTTAATATCGGTTTATATTCTTTTTTCTAATGGCGAGAAAAAAAGATAAAGATTCTAATTTTTTATATCGCCGTTTTCGTGTGTTTCTCGTCTAAGGCGGTTCATTTAGAAGCCGTATTCGATCTCTCTACGGACGCTTTTCTTGCTGCCCTAAAACGAATGATAGGTCGAAGAGGTCTCCCTAGAGACATATATTGCGACAACGCAACGAATTTCGTTGGAGCCAAATCCAAACTAATTGAATTGCACAATTTATTATTCAAAAATTAATCGCAAGAAATCATTAAAAACTTCTGTTCTAATGTCAGTATGAATTTTAACTTTATGCACCCCAGGGCACCCCACTTGGAGGAATTTGGGAGGCGGCCGTCAAGGTCGCAAAGGGTCATCTGCACCGTAGCCTTGGAGGTGCTAAACTCAACTTTGAAGAGCTGTCAACAGCGCTGGTGGAAATAGAGGCGGTGATGAATTCTAGACCAATCACCCCGATGTCATCCGATCCCAACGACTTCGAAGCGCTTACCCCGGCCCATTTTCTCATCGGTTCTTCTCTTAAGGCAATTCCCGAGCCTGCAGACGATGTGGCTGAAATCACATTCATTCAGAGGTGGCGACGAATTAATGGAGTCAAAACCCACTTTTAGCTAAGGTGGTCCACCGAGTGTTAAGTAAAAAACAGTATAACCTATTCTCTCTGTAGGTTATCACCGACTCGCCAACCAAAAACCAAGCGGAGGACAATGTCGGTGTCATTTGCGAAGGCAGGTACATACACATCGTGGGAAAACTAGAATTCCCATGATGTGATTTATGCAAGTTGTGCAAATTATACATTTGCATCTGTCGCCTGCGTGCATCGTGTTCAGTCGGGGTCTCGTTACTTAGACCCAGACAGAAAACGATAGCACCTCGACATTTTACACCACACTTCCTCCCCCTTTTTCGGAAAGCTCGTAGGCTTATTTTATTAAAAAATTTAACTTTTTTTACTATTTACAAATTGTTCAACAAAATTAGAATGGTTATTACAAATTATTATTAGCTTAACATTACTTCTACGCATGATTAAGTTTATTTATAAAAGTTTACATTCTATGTATTGTATTACCTACCTATATAGTCTTAATTATTTATTGTCGAGTACATTTACACTTGTATACCATATATAAAAGAAATACATTTGAATTAAGTCTTATCTGTAAGACAATATAATTTTTTTTAAAAAAGAAATGAAATAAGAAATAATATTGGCATAACATTTTGTCAACAATCTTAATACGTTTGAATACATTTAAATTATTTGAATTAAAAAAAAAAATTAACATGACAGACATTCTGGTGTAATAATATAGTAAATAACGTTAGACATATTACCTTTACTTACTACAATTTTATTTATTTTTATAGGTATATATTTATATACGTATATACCACATATGTTTTTTTTCATAATTTGTATTTAATTCTAGGCTATTTTTTTTTTTTTTTGTACTATCGTATAATGTTACTACCTTAGTGCTACTTTATTACTATTATTTAATAAGAACCAACCGAAGTATTATGCCATAATATATAGTTTTTTTTTTTTATTTATTTTTGCTTCTCTTCTTATTTTTATATAATGTTTACACTTCTTGCTATCAGGATTGCTGGTTTAGATGGTGCACCTTTTTCAAAAGAGATATTTGACATACTTTCTTTTGGGACGATGGTTGACATTTGGAAGTTAGTGTCTGTAGTGGCTTCGTCTTGTACGGAGCAAAGGGAAGTGGCTGTGTTTTTGGAATCATTCCTAGGTCTTCGTGAAGAGTCCTTTTTGCCTTCAGTACTTTATACATTTTTATACCAAAATATAAGAGCAAACTACAAGTTAGGAAAAATAGCACTGATCCGAATGACCATGTTACTGTTTCATTCTTGAGATATATTTCTTTTTCCGTTTGCAGCTGCTTCAATTCCTCAATATCTTTACTTAGCATTGTTAGGTGATTTGTAGAGTCTCACTACTTGTAGAGTTTCACTACTTGAAATGCAAAAGAATGCTTAGCAACTTTAAGTGAACCACTCCTCTTAAAATCGAGGTGGTGAGTACCATTTTTTACGAAGGCTGATTGAAATACTGAAGAAATGTTGCACTGGGAGGGCCCTTATAAAGCGGTCATACGCATCAATGACGTCGTCTTCCGGATCCAGCGTGGAGTAAGAGGCAAGGTGAAAATTGTCCACCTGGATCGTCTTCATCGTTGCCATGGCAGTAATCCAGATGATCTTGTTCGGGACGAACAAGTTTAAGAGGGGGGCAGTGTAGCATTGACTACAGGATGGTTTGTGTACCAAAAACTAAAACACTGTATCTCAAACTGTAGCAACGACATCTATTGCAAAACCTGTTAGCAGTAAATATTCCAACCTGATGTGCTTACGTTCCACAATTGTTCCACACAATATCCCAATATTCCAGGATCCTCGATTCACCCGGAGAAACATCTAGCATGTTCTAGAACCCCTTGCAATTTCATATAAATACCCATACCACAACCACAGCGATTCCAAGAGGGAGATTCGACCAGTGGTGAAAACAAGCGACGTATTGAAAGTAAATCTGTAGCGACAATTAAAATAAAGTGATTGAATACTGTGTTGAAGTAAAGTTAGTGCTTGATAATAAATGAACGATTAAAATACACAAAAGACGGTTTTATTTAAACGAACCCCAGCAAGAATATTACACTATTTTAAAACGTTTGTTTATAAACTCCATAGTTCTTTTTTTTTTTTTTTATAATTTGCGCGCACTTTAGTGTTCTCACAGTAATTACTTAGCTCTTGGTGTAAATAATTAAGATCGCGGTGTTGGTCTAAGAACTGCTCCAGATCTGAATGAATGATGAGCGTCCAGTGTGATTTTGATATACGTACTTCGCTTTTTTGTTCATAGTACAACCCCCAACTATCTTTTATTTGGGTTATCATTAATGCCATGCCAACGCTACCACCGATTGCCAATATTACGGATGCGCCAATTATAATGTTCATCATGATGGTTTTCCTGTGAGATAATTCAAATTTGCTTCTGTTAATTTAAAACGGTTTAAGTTTTACAAGAAGGTACACTATCTAACATGAAAAAACAAATAGAAATTGAGACTCTAATTCGATATCATTAACCTGAGTTACTTGTATTAATTCTTTTCATAATATGGCTTCAGTCTATTGTTATGAACCTTCTCTAGTTTATTCCCACGTAGAGTGGTGGTATTTACGCTATTGTGTATATGTTTGACTTCAAAAGGACCAGTGGCAAGTGAGGAGAGTTTATTTTTTCGGGCCATATCTTGTAGAAAAACTTCGCAATCGGAGTTAATTTCGTGGCTGCCATTCAACTGACCGTCAACTCTCGACTGGATTTTTCTTTTCAATTACTTATTGTTCAGAACATTTTCTTCGCTCTTAGCGTGAGTATTCATAGCCTGAGCTCGTGTGACTGCAAGAATATTGCTTTTGTCTGAAAGTCTATTTACTTCGGGAATGCGACTTAAAGCATCCGCCACCACATTTTGCTTCCCTGGCTTGTATTGAATGTCGAAATCAAATTCTGAAAGCTTGTATTTAAAGTTTGCCAACCTGTTTGATTCCTGGCATATCTTGAAAAAGTGCACTAGCGGCTGATAATCCATATATAATGTAAATTTTCTACCAAGCAAGTAACATCTAAAATTACGAACGGCCCATACTATTGCCAATCCTTCTCTTTCAATCGTCGAATAGCGACGTTCAGTAGAACTGAGTATTCGACTTGCAAATGCAATGGGCAGATCTGAACTATCCCTGATTTGAGAAAGGACTGCTCCTAAAGTTGTTCCACTGGCGTCCGTTGTAAGGAAAAAGTGTTCATTGAAATCGGGATAAATAAGTACCGGTGGGTTGGTGAGAATTGATTTAAGCATATTAAAAGCTGCTTCGCAATCAGTGTTCCAACAAAATTGGCTATCTTTATGAGTTATGTCCCGTAGAGGTTTTTCGAAAGTCGAAAAACTAGGCACACTACGCCTGTAGAAGTTTGCCATTCCGAGGAAAGATTGTACTTCTTTAGAAGTTTTGGGTCGTGGTATTTCTAAAATGCATTTAAGGGCATGCATTTAAAACACTTATAGATTTTAACATTTCAAAACACTTATAGATTTCGCACTAACTGCACTGTGGCACTGTTTATTTATTTAATATAGGTTTATATTCTTTTTTCTAATGGCGAGAAAAAAAGATAAAGATTCGAATTTTTTATATCGCCGTTTTCGTGTGTTTCTCGTCTAAGGCGGTTCATTTAGAAGCCGTATTCGATCTCTCTACGGACGCTTTTCTTGCTGCCCTAAAACGAATGATAGGTCGAAGAGGTCTCCCTAGAGACATATATTGCGACAACGCAACGAATTTCGTTGGAGCCAAATCCAAACTAATTGAATTGCACAATTTATTATTCAAAAATTAATCGCAAGAAATCATTAAAAACTTCTGTTCTAATGTCAGTATGAATTTTAACTTTATGCACCCCAGGGCACCCCACTTGGAGGAATTTGGGAGGCGGCCGTCAAGGTCGCAAAGGGTCATCTGCACCGTAGCCTTGGAGGTGCTAAACTCAACTTTGAAGAGCTGTCAACAGCGCTGGTGGAAATAGAGGCGGTGATGAATTCTAGACCAATCACCCCGATGTGAGAATTGTCCACCTGGATCGTCTTCATCGTTGCCATGGCAGTAATCCAGATGATCTTGTTCGGGACGAACAAGTTTAAGAGGGGGGCAGTGTAGCATTGACTACAGGATGGTTTGTGTACCAAAAACTAAAACACTGTATCTCAAACTGTAGCAACGACATCTATTGCAAAACCTGTTAGCAGTAAATATTCCAACCTGATGTGCTTACGTTCCACAATTGTTCCACACAATATCCCAATATTCCAGGATCCTCGATTCACCCGGAGAAACATCTAGCATGTTCTAGAACCCCTTGCAATTTCATATAAATACCCATACCACAACCACAGCGATTCCAAGAGGGAGATTCGACCAGTGGTGAAAACAAGCGACGTATTGAAAGTAAATCTGTAGCGACAATTAAAATAAAGTGATTGAATACTGTGTTGAAGTAAAGTTAGTGCTTGATAATAAATGAACGATTAAAATACACAAAAGACGGTTTTATTTAAACGAACCCCAGCAAGAATATTACACTATTTTAAAACGTTTGTTTATAAACTCCATAGTTCTTTTTTTTTTTTTTTTTTATAATTTGCGCGCACTTTAGTGTTCTCACAGTAATTACTTAGCTCTTGGTGTAAATAATTAAGATCGCGGTGTTGGTTTAAGAACTGCTCCAGATCTGAATGAATGATGAGCGTCCAGTGTGATTTTGATATACGTACTTCGCTTTTTTGTTCATAGTACAACCCCCAACTATCTTTTATTTGGGTTATCATTAATGCCATGCCAACGCTACCACCGATTGCCAATATTACGGATGCGCCAATTATAATGTTCATCATGATGGTTTTCCTGTGAGATAATTCAAATTTGCTTCTGTTAATTTAAAACGGTTTAAGTTTTACAAGAAGGTACACTATCTAACATGAAAAAACAAATAGAAATTGAGACTCTAATTCGATATCATTAACCTGAGTTACTTGTATTAATTCTTTTCATAATATGGCTTCAGTCTATTGTTATGAACCTTCTCTAGTTTATTCCCACGTAGAGTGGTGGTATTTACGCTATTGTGTATATGTTTGACTTCAAAAGGACCAGTGGCAAGTGAGGAGAGTTTATTTTTTCGGGCCATATCTTGTAGAAAAACTTCGCAATCGGAGTTAATTTCGTGGCTGCCATTCAACTGACCGTCAACTCTCGACTGGATTTTTCTTTTCAATTACTTATTGTTCAGAACATTTTCTTCGCTCTTAGCGTGAGTATTCATAGCCTGAGCTCGTGTGACTGCAAGAATATTGCTTTTGTCTGAAAGTCTATTTACTTCGGGAATGCGACTTAAAGCATCCGCCACCACATTTTGCTTCCCTGGCTTGTATTGAATGTCGAAATCAAATTCTGAAAGCTTGTATTTAAAGTTTGCCAACCTGTTTGATTCCTGGCATATCTTGAAAAAGTGCACTAGCGGCTGATAATCCATATATAATGTAAATTTTCTACCAAGCAAGTAACATCTAAAATTACGAACGGCCCATACTATTGCCAATCCTTCTCTTTCAATCGTCGAATAGCGACGTTCAGTAGAACTGAGTATTCGACTTGCAAATGCAATGGGCAGATCTGAACTATCCCTGATTTGAGAAAGGACTGCTCCTAAAGTTGTTCCACTGGCGTCCGTTGTAAGGAAAAAGTGTTCATTGAAATCGGGATAAATAAGTACCGGTGGGTTGGTGAGAATTGATTTAAGCATATTAAAAGCTGCTTCGCAATCAGTGTTCCAACAAAATTGGCTATCTTTATGAGTTATGTCCCGTAGAGGTTTTTCGAAAGTCGAAAAACTAGGCACACTACGCCTGTAGAAGTTTGCCATTCCGAGGAAAGATTGTACTTCTTTAGAAGTTTTGGGTCGTGGTATTTCTAAAATGCATTTAAGGGCATGCATTTAAAACACTTATAGATTTTAACATTTCAAAACACTTATAGATTTCGCACTAACTGCACTGTGGCACTGTTTATTTATTTAATATAGGTTTATATTCTTTTTTCTAATGGCGAGAAAAAAAGATAAAGATTCGAATTTTTTATATCGCCGTTTTCGTGTGTTTCTCGTCTAAGGCGGTTCATTTAGAAGCCGTATTCGATCTCTCTACGGACGCTTTTCTTGCTGCCCTAAAACGAATGATAGGTCGAAGAGGTCTCCCTAGAGACATATATTGCGACAACGCAACGAATTTCGTTGGAGCCAAATCCAAACTAATTGAATTGCACAATTTATTATTCAAAAATTAATCGCAAGAAATCATTAAAAACTTCTGTTCTAATGTCAGTATGAATTTTAACTTTATGCACCCCAGGGCACCCCACTTGGAGGAATTTGGGAGGCGGCCGTCAAGGTCGCAAAGGGTCATCTGCACCGTAGCCTTGGAGGTGCTAAACTCAACTTTGAAGAGCTGTCAACAGCGCTGGTGGAAATAGAGGCGGTGATGAATTCTAGACCAATCACCCCGATGTGAGAATTGTCCACCTGGATCGTCTTCATCGTTGCCATGGCAGTAATCCAGATGATCTTGTTCGGGACGAACAAGTTTAAGAGGGGGGCAGTGTAGCATTGACTACAGGATGGTTTGTGTACCAAAAACTAAAACACTGTATCTCAAACTGTAGCAACGACATCTATTGCAAAACCTGTTAGCAGTAAATATTCCAACCTGATGTGCTTACGTTCCACAATTGTTCCACACAATATCCCAATATTCCAGGATCCTCGATTCACCCGGAGAAACATCTAGCATGTTCTAGAACCCCTTGCAATTTCATATAAATACCCATACCACAACCACAGCGATTCCAAGAGGGAGATTCGACCAGTGGTGAAAACAAGCGACGTATTGAAAGTAAATCTGTAGCGACAATTAAAATAAAGTGATTGAATACTGTGTTGAAGTAAAGTTAGTGCTTGATAATAAATGAACGATTAAAATACACAAAAGACGGTTTTATTTAAACGAACCCCAGCAAGAATATTACACTATTTTAAAACGTTTGTTTATAAACTCCATAGTTCTTTTTTTTTTTTTTTATAATTTGCGCGCACTTTAGTGTTCTCACAGTAATTACTTAGCTCTTGGTGTAAATAATTAAGATCGCGGTGTTGGTCTAAGAACTGCTCCAGATCTGAATGAATGATGAGCGTCCAGTGTGATTTTGATATACGTACTTCGCTTTTTTGTTCATAGTACAACCCCCAACTATCTTTTATTTGGGTTATCATTAATGCCATGCCAACGCTACCACCGATTGCCAATATTACGGATGCGCCAATTATAATGTTCATCATGATGGTTTTCCTGTGAGATAATTCAAATTTGCTTCTGTTAATTTAAAACGGTTTAAGTTTTACAAGAAGGTACACTATCTAACATGAAAAAACAAATAGAAATTGAGACTCTAATTCGATATCATTAACCTGAGTTACTTGTATTAATTCTTTTCATAATATGGCTTCAGTCTATTGTTATGAACCTTCTCTAGTTTATTCCCACGTAGAGTGGTGGTATTTACGCTATTGTGTATATGTTTGACTTCAAAAGGACCAGTGGCAAGTGAGGAGAGTTTATTTTTTCGGGCCATATCTTGTAGAAAAACTTCGCAATCGGAGTTAATTTCGTGGCTGCCATTCAACTGACCGTCAACTCTCGACTGGATTTTTCTTTTCATTTACTTATTGTTCAGAACATTTTCTTCGCTCTTAGCGTGAGTATTCATAGCCTGAGCTCGTGTGACTGCAAGAATATTGCTTTTGTCTGAAAGTCTATTTACTTCGGGAATGCGACTTAAAGCATCCGCCACCACATTTTGCTTCCCTGGCTTGTATTGAATGTCGAAATCAAATTCTGAAAGCTTGTATTTAAATTTTGCCAACCTGTTTGATTCCTGGCATATCTTGAAAAAGTGCACTAGCGGCTGATAATCCATATATAATGTAAATTTTCTACCAAGCAAGTAACATCTAAAATTACGAACGGCCCATACTATTGCCAATCCTTCTCTTTCAATCGTCGAATAGCGACGTTCAGTAGAACTGAGTATTCGACTTGCAAATGCAATGGGCAGATCTGAACTATCCCTGATTTGAGAAAGGACTGCTCCTAAAGTTGTTCCACTGGCGTCCGTTGTAAGGAAAAAGTGTTCATTGAAATCGGGATAAATAAGTACCGGTGGGTTGGTGAGAATTGATTTAAGCATATTAAAAGCTGCTTCGCAATCAGTGTTCCAACAAAATTGGCTATCTTTATGAGTTATGTCCCGTAGAGGTTTTTCGAAAGTCGAAAAACTAGGCACACTACGCCTGTAGAAGTTTGCCATTCCGAGGAAAGATTGTACTTCTTTAGAAGTTTTGGGTCGTGGTATTTCTAAAATGCATTTAAGGGCATGCATTTAAAACACTTATAGATTTTAACATTTCAAAACACTTATAGATTTCGCACTAACTGCACTGTGGCACTGTTTATTTATTTAATATAGGTTTATATTCTTTTTTCTAATGGCGAGAAAAAAAGATAAAGATTCGAATTTTTTATATCGCCGTTTTCGTGTGTTTCTCGTCTAAGGCGGTTCATTTAGAAGCCGTATTCGATCTCTCTACGGACGCTTTTCTTGCTGCCCTAAAACGAATGATAGGTCGAAGAGGTCTCCCTAGAGACATATATTGCGACAACGCAACGAATTTCGTTGGAGCCAAATCCAAACTAATTGAATTGCACAATTTATTATTCAAAAATTAATCGCAAGAAATCATTAAAAACTTCTGTTCTAATGTCAGTATGAATTTTAACTTTATGCACCCCAGGGCACCCCACTTGGAGGAATTTGGGAGGCGGCCGTCAAGGTCGCAAAGGGTCATCTGCACCGTAGCCTTGGAGGTGCTAAACTCAACTTTGAAGAGCTGTCAACAGCGCTGGTGGAAATAGAGGCGGTGATGAATTCTAGACCAATCACCCCGATGTCATCCGATCCCAACGACTTCGAAGCGCTTACCCCGGCCCATTTTCTCATCGGTTCTTCTCTTAAGGCAATTCCCGAGCCTGCAGACGATGTGGCTGAAATCACATTCATTCAGAGGTGGCGACGAATTAATGGAGTCAAAACCCACTTTTAGCTAAGGTGGTCCACCGAGTGTTAAGTAAAAAACAGTATAACCTATTCTCTCTGTAGGTTATCACCGACTCGCCAACCAAAAACCAAGCGGAGGACAATGTCGGTGTCATTTGCGAAGGCAGGTACATACACATCGTGGGAAAACTAGAATTCCCATGATGTGATTTATGCAAGTTGTGCAAATTATACATTTGCATCTGTCGCCTGCGTGCATCGTGTTCAGTCGGGGTCTCGTTACTTAGACCCAGACAGAAAACGATAGCACCTCGACATTTTACACCACACTTCCTCCCCCTTTTTCGGAAAGCTCGTAGGCTTATTTTATTAAAAAATTTTACTTTTTTTACTATTTACAAATTGTTCAACAAAATTAGAATGGTTATTACAAATTATTATTAGCTTAACATTACTTCTACGCATGATTAAGTTTATTTATAAAAGTTTACATTCTATGTATTGTATTACCTACCTATATAGTCTTAATTATTTATTGTCGAGTACATTTACACTTGTATACCATATATAAAAGAAATACATTTGAATTAAGTCTTATCTGTAAGACAATATAATTTTTTTTAAAAAAGAAATGAAATAAGAAATAATATTGGCATAACATTTTGTCAACAATCTTAATACGTTTGAATACATTTAAATTATTTGAATTAAAAAAAAAAAATTAACATGACAGACATTCTGGTGTAATAATATAGTAAATAACGTTAGACATATTACCTTTACTTACTACAATTTTATTTATTTTTATAGGTATATATTTATATACGTATATACCACATATGTTTTTTTTCATAATTTGTATTTAATTCTAGGCTATTTTTTTTTTTTTTTTGTACTATCGTATAATGTTACTACCTTAGTGCTACTTTATTACTATTATTTAATAAGAACCAACCGAAGTATTATGCCATAATATATAGTTTTTTTTTTTTATTTATTTTTGCTTCTCTTCTTATTTTTATATAATGTTTACACTTCTTGCTATCAGGATTGCTGGTTTAGATGGTGCACCTTTTTCAAAAGAGATATTTGACATACTTTCTTTTGGGACGATGGTTGACATTTGGAAGTTAGTGTCTGTAGTGGCTTCGTCTTGTACGGAGCAAAGGGAAGTGGCTGTGTTTTTGGAATCATTCCTAGGTCTTCGTGAAGAGTCCTTTTTGCCTTCAGTACTTTATACATTTTTATACCAAAATATAAGAGCAAACTACAAGTTAGGAAAAATAGCACTGATCCGAATGACCATGTTACTGTTTCATTCTTGAGATATATTTCTTTTTCCGTTTGCAGCTGCTTCAATTCCTCAATATCTTTACTTAGCATTGTTAGGTGATTTGTAGAGTCTCACTACTTGTAGAGTTTCACTACTTGAAATGCAAAAGAATGCTTAGCAACTTTAAGTGAACCACTCCTCTTAAAATCGAGGTGGTGAGTACCATTTTTTACGAAGGCTGATTGAAATACTGAAGAAATGTTGCACTGGGAGGGCCCTTATAAAGCGGTCATACGCATCAATGACGTCGTCTTCCGGATCCAGCGTGGAGTAAGAGGCAAGGTGAAAATTGTCCACCTGGATCGTCTTCATCGTTGCCATGGCAGTAATAGAGATGATCTTGTTCGGGACGAACAAGTTTAAGAGGGGGGCAGTGTAGCATTGACTACAGGATGGTTTGTGTACCAAAAACTAAAACACTGTATCTCAAACTGTAGCAACGACATCTATTGCAAAACCTGTTAGCAGTAAATATTCCAACCTGATGTGCTTACGTTCCACAATTGTTCCACACAATATCCCAATATTCCAGGATCCTCGATTCACCCGGAGAAACATCTAGCATGTTCTAGAACCCCTTGCAATTTCATATAAATACCCATACCACAACCACAGCGATTCCAAGAGGGAGATTCGACCAGTGGTGAAAACAAGCGACGTATTGAAAGTAAATCTGTAGCGACAATTAAAATAAAGTGATTGAATACTGTGTTGAAGTAAAGTTAGTGCTTGATAATAAATGAACGATTAAAATACACAAAAGACGGTTTTATTTAAACGAACCCCAGCAAGAATATTACACTATTTTAAAACGTTTGTTTATAAACTCCATAGTTCTTTTTTTTTTTTTTTTTATAATTTGCGCGCACTTTAGTGTTCTCACAGTAATTACTTAGCTCTTGGTGTAAATAATTAAGATCGCGGTGTTGGTCTAAGAACTGCTCCAGATCTGAATGAATGATGAGCGTCCAGTGTGATTTTGATATACGTACTTCGCTTTTTTGTTCATAGTACAACCCCCAACTATCTTTTATTTGGGTTATCATTAATGCCATGCCAACGCTACCACCGATTGCCAATATTACGGATGCGCCAATTATAATGTTCATCATGATGGTTTTCCTGTGAGATAATTCAAATTTGCTTCTGTTAATTTAAAACGGTTTAAGTTTTACAAGAAGGTACACTATCTAACATGAAAAAACAAATAGAAATTGAGACTCTAATTCGATATCATTAACCTGAGTTACTTGTATTAATTCTTTTCATAATATGGCTTCAGTCTATTGTTATGAACCTTCTCTAGTTTATTCCCACGTAGAGTGGTGGTATTTACGCTATTGTGTATATGTTTGACTTCAAAAGGACCAGTGGCAAGTGAGGAGAGTTTATTTTTTCGGGCCATATCTTGTAGAAAAACTTCGCAATCGGAGTTAATTTCGTGGCTGCCATTCAACTGACCGTCAACTCTCGACTGGATTTTTCTTTTCAATTACTTATTGTTCAGAACATTTTCTTCGCTCTTAGCGTGAGTATTCATAGCCTGAGCTCGTGTGACTGCAAGAATATTGCTTTTGTCTGAAAGTCTATTTACTTCGGGAATGCGACTTAAAGCATCCGCCACCACATTTTGCTTCCCTGGCTTGTATTGAATGTCGAAATCAAATTCTGAAAGCTTGTATTTAAAGTTTGCCAACCTGTTTGATTCCTGGCATATCTTGAAAAAGTGCACTAGCGGCTGATAATCCATATATAATGTAAATTTTCTACCAAGCAAGTAACATCTAAAATTACGAACGGCCCATACTATTGCCAATCCTTCTCTTTCAATCGTCGAATAGCGACGTTCAGTAGAACTGAGTATTCGACTTGCAAATGCAATGGGCAGATCTGAACTATCCCTGATTTGAGAAAGGACTGCTCCTAAAGTTGTTCCACTGGCGTCCGTTGTAAGGAAAAAGTGTTCATTGAAATCGGGATAAATAAGTACCGGTGGGTTGGTGAGAATTGATTTAAGCATATTAAAAGCTGCTTCGCAATCAGTGTTCCAACAAAATTGGCTATCTTTATGAGTTATGTCCCGTAGAGGTTTTTCGAAAGTCGAAAAACTAGGCACACTACGCCTGTAGAAGTTTGCCATTCCGAGGAAAGATTGTACTTCTTTAGAAGTTTTGGGTCGTGGTATTTCTAAAATGCATTTAAGGGCATGCATTTAAAACACTTATAGATTTTAACATTTCAAAACACTTATAGATTTCGCACTAACTGCACTGTGGCACTGTTTATTTATTTAATATAGGTTTATATTCTTTTTTCTAATGGCGAGAAAAAAAGATAAAGATTCGAATTTTTTATATCGCCGTTTTCGTGTGTTTCTCGTCTAAGGCGGTTCATTTAGAAGCCGTATTCGATCTCTCTACGGACGCTTTTCTTGCTGCCCTAAAACGAATGATAGGTCGAAGAGGTCTCCCTAGAGACATATATTGCGACAACGCAACGAATTTCGTTGGAGCCAAATCCAAACTAATTGAATTGCACAATTTATTATTCAAAAATTAATCGCAAGAAATCATTAAAAACTTCTGTTCTAATGTCAGTATGAATTTTAACTTTATGCACCCCAGGGCACCCCACTTGGAGGAATTTGGGAGGCGGCCGTCAAGGTCGCAAAGGGTCATCTGCACCGTAGCCTTGGAGGTGCTAAACTCAACTTTGAAGAGCTGTCAACAGCGCTGGTGGAAATAGAGGCGGTGATGAATTCTAGACCAATCACCCCGATGTCATCCGATCCCAACGACTTCGAAGCGCTTACCCCGGCCCATTTTCTCATCGGTTCTTCTCTTAAGGCAATTCCCGAGCCTGCAGACGATGTGGCTGAAATCACATTCATTCAGAGGTGGCGACGAATTAATGGAGTCAAAACCCACTTTTAGCTAAGGTGGTCCACCGAGTGTTAAGTAAAAAACAGTATAACCTATTCTCTCTGTAGGTTATCACCGACTCGCCAACCAAAAACCAAGCGGAGGACAATGTCGGTGTCATTTGCGAAGGCAGGTACATACACATCGTGGGAAAACTAGAATTCCCATGATGTGATTTATGCAAGTTGTGCAAATTATACATTTGCATCTGTCGCCTGCGTGCATCGTGTTCAGTCGGGGTCTCGTTACTTAGACCCAGACAGAAAACGATAGCACCTCGACATTTTACACCACACTTCCTCCCCCTTTTTCGGAAAGCTCGTAGGCTTATTTTATTAAAAAATTTTACTTTTTTTACTATTTACAAATTGTTCAACAAAATTAGAATGGTTATTACAAATTATTATTAGCTTAACATTACTTCTACGCATGATTAAGTTTATTTATAAAAGTTTACATTCTATGCATTGTATTACCTACCTATATAGTCTTAATTATTTATTGTCGAGTACATTTACACTTGTATACCATATATAAAAGAAATACATTTGAATTAAGTCTTATCTGTAAGACAATATAATTTTTTTTAAAAAAGAAATGAAATAAGAAATAATATTGGCATAACATTTTGTCAACAATCTTAATACGTTTGAATACATTTAAATTATTTGAATTAAAAAAAAAAAATTAACATGACAGACATTCTGGTGTAATAATATAGTAAATAACGTTAGACATATTACCTTTACTTACTACAATTTTATTTATTTTTATAGGTATATATTTATATACGTATATACCACATATGTTTTTTTTCATAATTTGTATTTAATTCTAGGCTAATTTTTTTTTTTTTTTGTACTATCGTATAATGTTACTACCTTAGTGCTACTTTATTACTATTATTTAATAAGAACCAACCGAAGTATTATGCCATAATATATAGTTTTTTTTTTTTATTTATTTTTGCTTCTCTTCTTATTTTTATATAATGTTTACACTTCTTGCTATCAGGATTGCTGGTTTAGATGGTGCACCTTTTTCAAAAGAGATATTTGACATACTTTCTTTTGGGACGATGGTTGACATTTGGAAGTTAGTGTCTGTAGTGGCTTCGTCTTGTACGGAGCAAAGGGAAGTGGCTGTGTTTTTGGAATCATTCCTAGGTCTTCGTGAAGAGTCCTTTTTGCCTTCAGTACTTTATACATTTTTATACCAAAATATAAGAGCAAACTACAAGTTAGGAAAAATAGCACTGATCCGAATGACTATGTTACTGTTTCATTCTTGAGATATATTTCTTTTTCCGTTTGCAGCTGCTTCAATACCTCAAGATCTTTACTTAGCAGTGTTAGGTGATTTGTAGAGTCGGACGACTTCACTGCTTGAAATGCAAAAGAATGCTTAGCAACTTTAAGTGAACCACTCCTCTTAAAATCGAGGTGGTGAGTACCATTTTTTACGAAGGCTGATTGAAATGCTGAAGAAATGTTGCACTGGGAGGGCCCTTATAAAGCGGTCATACGCATCAATGACGTCGTCTTCCGGATCCAGCGTGGAGTAAGAGGCAAGGTGAAAATTGTCCACCTGGATCGTCTTCATCGTTGCCATGGCAGTAATCCAGATGATCTTGTTCGGGACGAACAAGTTTAAGAGGGGGGCAGTGTAGCATTGACTACAGGATGGTTTGTGTACCAAAAACTAAAACACTGTATCTCAAACTGTAGCAACGACATCTATTGCAAAACCTGTTAGCAGTAAATATTCCAACCTGATGTGCTTACGTTCCACAATTGTTCCACACAATATCCCAATATTCCAGGATCCTCGATTCACCCGGAGAAACATCTAGCATGTTCTAGAACCCCTTGCAATTTCATATAAATACCCATACCACAACCACAGCGATTCCAAGAGGGAGATTCGACCAGTGGTGAAAACAAGCGACGTATTGAAAGTAAATCTGTAGCGACAATTAAAATAAAGTGATTGAATACTGTGTTGAAGTAAAGTTAGTGCTTGATAATAAATGAACGATTAAAATACACAAAAGACGGTTTTATTTAAACGAACCCCAGCAAGAATATTACACTATTTTAAAACGTTTGTTTATAAACTCCATAGTTCTTTTTTTTTTTTTTTTTATAATTTGCGCGCACTTTAGTGTTCTCACAGTAATTACTTAGCTCTTGGTGTAAATAATTAAGATCGCGGTGTTGGTCTAAGAACTGCTCCAGATCTGAATGAATGATGAGCGTCCAGTGTGATTTTGATATACGTACTTCGCTTTTTTGTTCATAGTACAACCCCCAACTATCTTTTATTTGGGTTATCATTAATGCCATGCCAACGCTACCACCGATTGCCAGTATTACGGATGCGCCAATTATAATGTTCATCATGATGGTTTTCCTGTGAGATAATTGAAATTTGCTTCTGTTAATTTAAAACGGTTTAAGTTTTACAAGAAGGTACACTATCTAACATGAAAAAACAAATAGAAATTGAGACTCTAATTCGATATCATTAACCTGAGTTACTTGTATTAATTCTTTTCATAATATGGCTTCAGTCTATTGTTATGAACCTTCTCTAGTTTATTCCCACGTAGAGTGGTGGTATTTACGCTATTGTGTATATGTTTGACTTCAAAAGGACCAGTGGCAAGTGAGGAGAGTTTATTTTTTCGGGCCATATCTTGTAGAAAAACTTCGCAATCGGAGTTAATTTCGTGGCTGCCATTCAACTGACCGTCAACTCTCGACTGGATTTTTCTTTTCATTTACTTATTGTTCAGAACATTTTCTTCGCTCTTAGCGTGAGTATTCATAGCCTGAGCTCGTGTGACTGCAAGAATATTGCTTTTGTCTGAAAGTCTATTTACTTCGGGAATGCGACTTAAAGCATCCGCCACCACATTTTGCTTCCCTGGCTTGTATTGAATGTCGAAATCAAATTCTGAAAGCTTGTATTTAAAGTTTGCCAACCTGTTTGATTCCTGGCATATCTTGAAAAAGTGCACTAGCGGCTGATAATCCATATATAATGTAAATTTTCTACCAAGCAAGTAACATCTAAAATTACGAACGGCCCATACTATTGCCAATCCTTCTCTTTCAATCGTCGAATAGCGACGTTCAGTAGAACTGAGTATTCGACTTGCAAATGCAATGGGCAGATCTGAACTATCCCTGATTTGAGAAAGGACTGCTCCTAAAGTTGTTCCACTGGCGTCCGTTGTAAGGAAAAAGTGTTCATTGAAATCGGGATAAATAAGTACCGGTGGGTTGGTGAGAATTGATTTAAGCATATTAAAAGCTGCTTCGCAATCAGTGTTCCAACAAAATTGGCTAACTTTATGAGTTATGTCCCGTAGAGGTTTTTCGAAAGTCGAAAAACTAGGCACACTACGCCTGTAGAAGTTTGCCATTCCGAGGAAAGATTGTACTTCTTTAGAAGTTTTGGGTCGTGGTATTTCTAAAATGCATTTAAGGGCATGCATTTAAAACACTTATAGATTTTAACATTTCAAAACACTTATAGATTTCGCACTAACTGCACTGTGGCACTGTTTATTTATTTAATATTGGTTTATATTCTTTTTTCTAATGGCGAGAAAAAAAGATAAAGATTCGAATTTTCGCGGGTGAAACTAGGTTTTCACGCTAATACTATTTTTAATCGTATCTACACTTATTTATTAATTTATTTTTTTCCGATCTGTCTTCGTGTGGAACGTTTTAATTTCGTTTCCCGGCTGCGCCAAGTAAAAAACAGTATAACCTGTTCTCTCTGTAGGTTATCACCGACTCGCCAACCAAAAACCAAGCGGAGGACAATGTCGGGTCAGCTGCGAAGGCAGGTACGTACACATCGTGGGAAAACTAGAATTCCCATGATGTGATTTATGCAAGTTGTGCAAATTATACATTTGCATCTGTCGCCTGCGTGCATCGTAAAAACCTACGACCGTACAGTACTTAACACGATAAGACCATGTGATTTGCACATGGTTAGGATGTCTTCACCAGGAAGGTTCCTGGTGCCATATCCTAATCCTCCATGACAGTCTTCATAGTCTTTGTTTGATTTCCCGACATGTCCATTCAAATCTCCTCCAACAAACAGAAACTCTTCCTTTGGGATGTTCTTAAGGAGATTGTGGAAATCTACCCAAAATGCATCTTTATCTCTCTGATTGCACCCATTTTGGGGAGCATATGCACTGTCAATATTCCACACCTCTCCTTGTATTACTAGTTTGAGAGACATCAAACGGTCGCTGAAATGCTCAAGACGTTACCAAGTAGCTCTGCCGCAAGGATGATACCGATTCCGTTCCTAGCCTTTTCCGTTCCGTAGTAGAACATCTTATAATCTTTTGTCCTAACGTTCAAGAAACGCGCCCGATTTCCGGTGTGTTTCCATTTCGTCTCTTGGCCACACAAGATATTCCAGCCTTCTATTCATCATCTCTTCCAGCTCGTAACTTCGACCGGTCATGCTTCCAACGTTCCAACTCGCGACCCTCAAATTTAGACGAAATTGTTTCATTATTTTGCTAGCCTCCGGAATCCGTATAGCTCTGACCCGAACATTTGTGCTCGGTACAGCATCAGTACCATGCACAGCAGTGGTAGTGCCTGGCGGGGTAGTGCCTGGCGGGGTAGTGCCTTTTCTTTTAGCAAGTATTGCCATAATGATGCAGTTTTGCAATATTACCATATTGCGATGGTGTTTGTTGTTTGACACGTGCATGCTCCTGTTTTGTTGTTTGTTTGATCTTTCTTCTCGCTGCAGTGATATTCTTAACCCGTCAATGCACGGGGCGGAGATAAGATCACACTACCTTCTTGAATACAAATTAAAAATTTAAATCGGTTTAATTATAAAAAAGACAACTATTATTCACTTAAAATACTAGCATACACTTGAAGATAAACTATTTTAGAGGATAACGACGTACGAACGTCAGCATATGAATGCGCATAGCAAACAGAACGTAGGGTCTTGGTCAGTGTTGTCACTTTACCACAATTGTGGTAGATCTACCACAATTTTGGACGTTTTCCAAATCTACCACACCTACAACGGAATGCAAAAATTCGACCACGTTTCTTTATTCTGCCCAGCCCATATCGAATGAACCGATTCAAACCGGTTCCCTTGGAAAATATGTATGTAGGTAGATAGGTAGGTAGAAGTGGTTGTGTCAGCTAACCATGCCGACACTTAATTAGCGCAGAAGCGCCGTTTTAATACCACAACTCAAGTGACCTAACGTATTAACAAGGACGTTAACTACTAGGGAAACAAAGAAGAAAACGAGGTAAGGATTATTCAAATCCACCCCGTTACATTGAGGAAGCTGATAATATCCCCAATGCTAATCTGCGCTAGCTCTATAAGGTTGTCGAAAAAGAGTTTGCCAAAGGTGCGCTGTCTGGCCTTGCGTACACCCGGACACTTGCAGAGGAAGTGTAAGATTGTTTCTATCTCATCAGCAGTATTGCAGCTGCGACAGTGTGCATTAAATGTAATGCCTATTCTGGCCGCATGAACCCCGATGGGCCAGTGGCCAGTACTTTTTTTTTTTTTTGACTTGATAGGAAACACTCGACTGGATCACTCAGACGCAACTGGTCAATTGTACTGCCCGAGAGCAAACCCTGATTTACCCATTTTATTGGAATTTTCTTGACTTTCTAAGAAAGCCAAGCAAGCACTTCAGTGATGAGGAGCTTACAGTACCAGCACGCACTTACAGTACCAGCACTCACGAGCCCCTTCCACCAAACAACCGATGCATATGCGAGGAATGGTCTTATCATAGCCGTGTAGATCCAGAGAACATTTTTCGGTGTTGAGCTCCAGGTCTTGCCAAAAGCATCCTTACACTGCCAGAAGACTGAGAGCGCCTTGGATGTTTTTGACTCGACGTGTTTAGACCAATGAAGTTTCTTATCTAAAAACACTCCCAGATATTTGGCTACATTGGAAATGCGAATGGTGACGCTTTTTAGCACTGGCTGAGTCAGACCTTCTCGTAAAAAGAACAACCTCTGTCTTAAGAGGATACACCGAAAGTCCACTCCTAGTACACCATTCATCGATCATGTCTAGCGCCGCCTGCGCGTTAGCACAGACCGTCGCCAGGCATGGCCCGACAGAAAGTACGGTAACATCATCCGCATATGCCTGAGCGTAGACGTTAGAACTATTTAGAGTGTTCAACAGAGAGTCGACCACCATGCACCATAACAATGGAGACACAACGCCACCTTGCGGACAGCGCCTGGTTACCCCTGTCACAACATATTGGCCGCAATCCGCATCCTCTACCAAAGTTCTATTCATTAGCTGTTCGAGTTGATGTGGCAATACCACAAAGTGTGTCACTGTTGAAGTGTAAAGTAATTTCGATGTTTTTGCAATTTATATAATAATTTCCCTTGTTTCTCACAATATACACACACACATGAAAATTGACATATCAAATGTTACATTATATAAATGTTAAACAAAAGAACAGAAAAATACACAACTCTTTTTATAACGTCACAACACAGACGGTAATCATTTTTATTCCGTAGAATTCTTTTGTTACAGTGAACATTAAATTACAGTGGTCGAATACGGCGTTGAACATTTTGGTCCAATCGAGCCGTAATTTACATTAACAAAGAAAAAAAAAAAAAAAGAAGTAAACAATAGTGTGTGGTGCAACAAAAGTGTGGTACACTCTTCAAAAAAAAAAAATTTACAATTTTTGACAAATTCTATACCCGGTGTATTTTTAAACATTATTTTTTTTGTTTTACAAACGTGTGTGTCGGCTTAAACAAAACAGCATATGTACAACCCATAATTAATTTAAATAAAAAATTAATTTAAATACAAAAATAAAATTTCCCGCGTCGTGCAAATCCATTTCTTCGGAATACAGCAATTTTCATCAGGAAGTGCAGCAACCAGGAAATACCCAAAGAAGTCAGAGGAGCACCCAGTCCATCCGTTTTCATCTTAAGGAACCCCACCGTACCGGACCACAAGTAAGTCCAGTAGATTAGTATCTGTTTATACCCTGCAAAAATACATATATACATATATATAAAATAAAATAATGGCGTGTGGGAATCTACAACTGAACTTACTTGCGCGCTTAAAGCAAGATTATGAAAATGTTGGCAAGGCTGATGCGAGTAGGTTAAAGAAAATCAATTATCTGCAAACGCGTTTGGAAATGATGGGGAGGTCCATGCAGCTTGCGGAGAAGTACAACGAAGAGATTGTAGGCGCTGGAAAAATTGAGGAGGGCTGCGATAAAAAGATGTTAGCGCAGGCGTATGATGACATTTTAGAAACTTACCGTCGAGTACAGGACAGCGGTAATGGATGCTATCGACAAGCTAAGGCCCAAAGAAGTTCCTAAAGTTTCCAAAGGTTCTACGTCATCATCGTCCGTGGTCCTCCCAGAAAATAATAGGCAGGACACAGTCAGGCTTCCCAAAATCAACTTACCCATTTTTTCCGGCGGTTACGAGACGTGGAGGTCATTCCATGACATGTTCCTCAGCCTAGTGCACACCAACAGTGACCTCTCCGAAGTACAGAAGTTGCATTACCTCAAGTCCAGCGTTGAAGGTGAAGCGGAAAGGCTACTGCAACACTTAGCCATCGAGAAGGCTAATTACCAGAAGGCGTGGGAAATACTTGTGGAACGATACGACCACAAGAGGGTGCTAGTCAACACGCAGCCGAATTTATTCTTTGGTCAGCATCCATTCAACACCGAGTCAGCAGCAAACATCAAACGCATCCTGGACACATCGCAGGAAATTTTCCACTCGCTAGGCAATTTAGGGGTTCCAGTCAATCAGTGGGACACGATTATAATTTTCGTGATGCTGCAGAAAATCGCGAAGGTTACTCAGCAGCTGCGGGCAAAAGGTTTTTGCAAATGGATGTTGGCCAACGGGTGTGTCTCCGTTGGTCTATAACGTGAAGGTATGAGAGAATTGTCTTGCATACAGCCACTTCAATCAGAGGTGCCCAAGCCCAAAGTGTTGCTATTATTGCAAACAGCGCCACCACTCATTGCTGCATGACAATTCCCACAACCCGTACCAACACCACACCAACACAACCCAACACCGTTCAACGAAGTTCGACCCAATTCGCCAACACACATCCACACACTCACAGCCACACATACCAAGTTTCAACAATTAGCCCCACTGCTGCAGAGTTCCAACCAACGCAGAGCTCACACTCATCCGCAAATCATCCTAACGTCAACACATTCCACGTCCATACAGATGCCAAAGTCTTGCTGGCCACAGCCTTAGTGAGAGTAGGGTCGACGGGTGGAGGTTCTTTAACCTTACGGGCCTTGATCGATCCTGGATCGGAGGCTTCCTTCATCACGGAGACAGCGGTGCAGAGGCTGTGTTGAAAGGCCAAGAGGACGTTCGTCGAAGTTAATGGGTTGGGGAGGATCAGCAGTGGAGCTACAGAAAAGATCGGCGATCTGGAAATCCGATCTTTGACCTCCAATTTCGCAGGCCAAATGCGAGCCCTAGTTTTCAAATCCCTGACTGGGCTTCTTCCGGCCCACAAAATTAACGTCGACAAATGGCCTTACCTTAACGGGTTGCAGCTGTCTGATCCAACGTTCCATCTACCGGCGAAGGTAGACCTGCTCCTGGGTAGCGACGTCTATCCTGACGTCATCCTGGGAGACGTGGTGAGAGGATCTGAGTGCTTAGGACCAATAGCACAAAAGACACGATTAGGCTGGATCCTGTTGGGCAAGGTGTCGTTGGAAACACCGCGCAAGGTTCACAGCTTTGTCACCCAGCTGGATCTCGATGCGACTCTTCGGAGGTTCTGGGAGATAGAAAAGGAGCCCTACGAAAAAACAGAAGAAGAAGAGGATAAAATCTGTGAGGAACACTTCAACCAACACACGAAGCGCTTACCTGATGGCCGATACCAAGTCTGTCTGCCATTCAAAGGCGGAAAATATCCCAGTATGTGACCAACACGGGAAGGTGCGGTCAGACGGTTCATGCAGGTGGAGAAGCGGCTTCAAAACAACCCAACCCAACACAAAGAGTACTCCAAATGCATGTCAGAGTATCTCCAACTAGGACATATGACTGAAATGGAGCAGTCACATTAAATCATTCAAACTCCACACCATTTTTGTATTCCCCATCACGCCGTCATTAAGGAATCCAGTACCACCACGAAGTTGCGGGTCGTTTTTGACGCAACGTGCAAAACCCTTTTTGGCTCTTCCTTGAATGACATGTTGATGGTGGGCCCTAAGGTACAGACCAACGTAATTGATATCATATTAAGGTGGCGTAAATATAAGTTTACCTTTACTGGTGATGTGGAAAAGATGTACCGTCAAATCCGAGTCGACGTCCCTGATGCGAACTACCAGCTGATCTTCTGGAGAGATCATCCCAGCCAGGAGTTGAAGTTCTATCGTGTGAAAACGGAAACCTTTGGGACAGCATCAGCACCGTTCCTGGCCATCAGGGTCCTACAGAAGCTGGCAGTCGACGAGGCATCCAAATTTCCACTCGCCACAACCATCATCAAAACAGAAACTTATGTCGACGATGTCATTACGGGGGGAGACACTGTACAGGAAGCCCAAAACAAACTGATAGCTGTAAGCGATCTCCGGGACACAGCTAGTTTCCATCTCGGAGTGGATTAAGTCGACCCCATCGATTTCAAGACCTGGAAAGGGCGCAACGCGAAATCCCTCAAAGGATACTTCGCAATCTTCGTCTGTATGGCGACAAACACAGTCCACATTGAACTGGTTGGTGACATGACCACCCGCGCAGTTTTGGCGGCGTTTCGCCGATTCGTTGCGCGAAGGGGACTATGCAGAGAACTCTTCAGTGACTGTAGGAGAAATTTCGTCGGAGGAGATGGCGAGTTAAAGCGACAACTGAGAGAGGCAAAGGTTGATTGGAAGAACGTAGCAGAGCTGTTGGCCAACGAAGGAACTAGATGGAGGTTCATTCCACCGGCTTCTCCTGTCTTTGGTGGATTATGGGAAGCGGGCGTGAAGTCAGTGAAGTACCATCTCAAACGTGTGGCCGGAAAACAGTATCTGACTCTCGAGGAGCTCTACACCCTTCTTACACAAATAGAAGCGTGCCTGAACTCAAGGCCCTTGTGTCCCCAATCAGACGATGTTAACAACCTCGAAGCAATCACACCCGGACATTTCCTCGTGGGAGAACTGTTGCTCGCTCCAACTCAGCCAGAGTACCAACTCGACAAAATTTCCCACATCGACCGTTGGAAGAGAGTTCAAACGCTTCACCAATCTTTTTGGAAAAAGTGGAGCAATGAATATTTGGCCAAGCTACAACAATGTCCGAAGTGGATGCAAGCTGCCCAGACAGCAGTGCAGAAAGGCGATCTCTAAAATGGAGCCTAGCACGCGTCACCGACCTACACCCCGGACCGGACGATTTAGTGCGCGTGGTAACGCTAAAAACGAACAACACCATCTTAAAAAGGCCAATCTCCAAAATCTGTCCTCTACCCAGCAACCGAACGCTAGATACGACACCAACCTAGTATGCAAACATGTCCCAGCCATACGAAACCACATAACAAATTCAAAATAATACCCCCAACGAATCCAACAATACAGCTGTTCCTACAAAAATATTTATTTTATACATAATACAACACAACACTACATTTTACCAAAACAAAACCAATTTGGAATTCCCAACACAACACAAACACTTAGTAAAATTCAACACAACACGTATTTTCATCTACAACACAACATTTTAATACAATCTCAATTTAACTCAACACAACACAACACAAAACTCTCAAGTAATTACAATCTTTACTTAACTCAACACAACACAACCATCTAAATTAATTTCACTCGTTATCAACACTACACAATACAACACTTTAAACCAACTCAATTTTAAATCAACACTACACAACACAACACTGTAAATAAATTTCTTAAAAATTCTTCACAACACAACACCATAACAGTCCACTAATTTACCATTTTAAACACTCAAAACAATAGCAAAATCACACGAAACATCACCTTTACTTCACATATACACTTTACCAATAGACCAAATAATTCAAATCTTATCATATTGCACTTCACATTAAAAAACTCACATGAAACTAAAAATCAACGTAAAATATCCTATCGCGGAACTCAATCGATATTACGAAACTCGCGCGCGTCCATCCACCCTATACCACATACACACACGTACACACACCGACCGCACGGAGAAGAGCATCGATACATTACTCACCAGTAGCATGACAGGGACAGTGATATTTGTCTCTGTTTTGTGTCGTCTATTTGTTTACGTTGTCGTCATTAGAATTTCCATGTTCCATTTTTTATATGTTCACTAATGATATATATCTTTACATGTGAGACGAAATGAGACATGAAATTTATCACCAGGGTCGATATGAGGCAACATATGGAATTCTGTGTAGGAGCTTATGCTTACGTTGGAGGCATCGAGGAAGCAGTACGGCGAAGCGAGATTTCATCCTGTGGCGTACTAGTCGGCGTTAAAAAGCTGAGAACTTCGTTCACCGGGGGCGGAGAATGTTCGAGTTGATGTGGCAATACCACAAAGTGTGTCACTGTTGAAGTGTAAAGTAATTTCGATGTTTTTGCAATTTATATAATAATTTCCCTTGTTTCTCACAATATACACACACACATGAAAATTGACATATCAAATGTTACATTATATAAATGTTAAACAAAAGAACAGAAAAATACACAACTCTTTTTATAACGTCACAACACAGACGGTAATCATTTTTATTCCGTAGAATTCTTTTGTTACAGTGAACATTAAATTACAGTGGTCGAATACGGCGTTGAACATTAGCATTGCTTTAATCCACAACACCAATGTTTCATCTACTCCATGTTGTCTGGCCGATTCGCACATGCAGTCAAAAGTCGCATTGCCAAAAGCACCCTCAATGTCGATGAAGATACCCATTGCGTATTCTTTCCTATCAAGCGCGCATTCAATTCTGGCCATTCGATTTTGAAGTGCGATCTCACAGGATTTCCCACGCTGATAGGCATGATGCATCTCCTATAGTGGATGCAGTTTCAAAGCAACTTTGCGCACGTGAAATTCTGCCAGTCTCTCCATACTTTTCAGTAAGAAGGATGTCAAACTTATAGGTCTGAAACTCTTGGGGAGCGAATAGTCTTTCTTACCAATTTTCGGTATGAAAGCTACTCTGACTGTCCGCTAAGGTGTAGGAATATATGCCAGCGTCAGAACAGCGGGGAAAATTCTTTTCAGTGTTGGCAGCAACTGGTCTATACCCTGTTGCAGCATAGCTGGATATATTCCATCAGTGCCAGGCGATTTGAAACCATCAAAAGATGCCACAGCATATTTGATGGCCTCAACTGCTATCACGGTTGATGCAGTACACCAGCTGCGCCGAGTTTTCTGACTTAGATCAAGCTCAGCCGGGGTAAGCGGGCCAAGCTGCGACCTAGTGATTATCTGATTGCCAGGAAAGTGAGTCTCCAGCAGAAGACTAAAAGTTTCCGCTCTCGTGTCAGTAAACTTGCCATCAGACCGTCTGAGTGACTCCAGTTTGGTCGGCTTACCTCTTTTGAGGACTTTAACCAACTTACTGGTTTCACCGAGTGTCTCGATCTTTTCACAAAAATCTCTATAAGAAGCACTTTTCGACAACCGAACTAACTTCTTATAGTCTTTTTGCTTCCATCTAAAGAGATCCCAGTCACCTTCTAAATTTGTCTTAAGAGACCTATTCAGAAGTTTTCTGGATTCTTTCCTAAGCCGCTGCAGTTCCGGGCTCCACCAGGGAACCGGCGTTCTGCAGGAGTTTATTGTCATTGGACATGCCAGTTCAAAACAGTTGGTAAGGACACTGGTCAGGTTTTGAACAGCATCCTCAACCTTTCGTGTCGTTTTGAGTTTAATTGGAGTTTTGACAGATCTCTCTAGCTCTTTCCTAAACCGCACCCAGTTGGTTTTCCTTGGATTCCTCCTGCAAAGTTAAAGCTTCGCATTCTATTTGGAAAACGACGTATCTATGATCTGATAACGACACTTCCAGCAGTACCCTCCAGTTGGTAATCGAGTTGAACTATTAGATAAAGTCAAATCAATTACCTCCTGCCTCCTTGCCGTAACAAAAGTTGGCTGGGAGCCAACATTGTTTATTGTCATACCAGATGATATAAGTCATCATATAAAGTCATATAAAGTCTAGGAGATGGTTTCCTCGTATGTTGCATTTGCTGCTGCCCCAGACTGTATTCTGAGCATTCGCATCGCAGCATATGACTAGTCCCGTCTCCCGAGTGTCACAATACTTTATGAGTTCGGCAACCGCCTTCGGTGGTGGAGGCATTACCGAATCATAAGGGAAATAAGCCGACGCAATGACGAAGGTTTTCCAACTTCTCTACTACTTAAGAGAACGGTAGCAGCTTTGGAGTGATGCAGGTTAATCTGCGAAAATATCATAGATATAGTCGGTTTTTTTTAGCCCATTACTTGCACTCATTTGGAAACTAAGCGGAAATGAATCCTTCCAAGATGCAGGTAAGGACGCATGTCATACCTAGACTTCAAGACCTCCACACAGCCAAGATCTAAACCTACAACAAGCGAAAAGCCTTCCACATTTTCCCGATTCTTGCACTTGCCGTGAGAGTAGACGAACCTTTCGCTCGTGCCGAGGCTAGGATTCTAGGTGCGGAGACGCGTCGCCATCCGACGAGCACACCTATCCGTGGCTTTGCCTGCGTCTACCATTTTCTGTTCGCTAGTACTGGGACCTTTAGGGGTAACAGAACCACCATCACTCAGATTGTGTGCGCAGATAACGTCACCGGTAAGACTGTGTCCAGCAGAGGGTCGCGCATCAGATGCGCACACGCTTCCACCGATGAAAGTAGGCGAAACTTGCTTCGTCCGCTTTGACCTGTTCGAGCGAACCGAAGGTGAGCTGGCGTTGGGTCCGAAGGATAGATCCACTCCAGTTGGAGTACTTTCTGCCAACCTAGGCCTCTTTCCCGCCACCATTGAGGGATAACTGCTACCGGCGCTTGCGCCTTCAGCTGACTCGGCAGCCTCTTTGCACCGCGCCATCGCCGCCTTCCTTCTTCTCCTCTTTAACTGACTCTTAATCAGGACCTTATCGGAGTGCGCCGTTTCAGGAGCTCGTTCACCTGTTTCGGTATTTCGAGTCAAACCATCACCAACAAAACTTCGATCAGCTGCACGTCTATTAAAACAGAGATTAGACGTTCCAGCCGAAGCCTTTCCGCCACTTTCGCCGTCATTCCAGCCCAGTCTACCAAACGAGTCGGAGACAGAGCTGCAGGATTCTTCAGAAGCAAGAATCGCTACTACTTCCGGGTCAACGCCAGAGGCGGGGGGTAAAAGTATGCTGGTTGGGACCTCCAGAATCCTTGTCCCGGCCGAGGTCGAAAAGACCACGGGTGGATTGTCACTTGCGCGAGTACCACCTGGAGTAGATACCGTAAATGTTTCTTCCATCATACTGTCAACGGGTTTTGTGTCACAGTCAAGACGTCTTCAGCCTTAAGATTGGCCAGTACTAACTGCCAGAACTCTTGCGATATCTGCACGGTTTCTGTTTAGTAGATCTTGCGTTCTTTTCCGGGAGTATTTTGGCCACATCTGCCTAGAGATGACACAGTTCCGCACCCCGTGCCATCTACTTTCAGCCTTTAGCAGATAGTGCGCGAAGATACCTGCCTTAAGGACCCCCAACGGGACGTTCACCTCATTGCAAGGGAAGCATCAAGGGAAGATCCTTGCCTCGCGAGTTCATCAGCTCGTTCATTCCCCTCAATGTTTCTGCGACCCGGAACCCAAAGGAGACAGATCGTTAGCCGGTGACCAAGCGAGGCGAGTTCTTTTTTACACTGTTCTACTAGCCTTGAGGATGTAGTGGCAGATACTATAGCCTTGATAGCCGCCTGGCTTTCAATGAGGATGGCAATGGAATTTAGGGGTGCAGAGGCTTGCTTAAGTAGGCGGCAGGCCTCACGTACAGCCAAAACTTCCGCTTGGAAGACACTGCACGAATCAGGAAGCCGGTAAGAACTGGACCCCGCCCCTTACTGTGGAAGTTATACAGTCGGTCAAATTAGCTACCAGGATACTGCGACCATACGGATTGGTGCACCAGCATTCTGTTTCCTTTAGCCTGACCGCATTATGTGAAGATCGAGTGGTAAAAGGTGCAGAATAACGTTCAAGGCTTCCGTTGGACATGTCCTCATGTACATCCATAAAACCATCTTCGGGCGAAGTCCCCACTTCTTGCCAAAGGTCGTACTGCAGGCATAGAAAGCCACACAGGCCTTATTTACCCGTTGCTCAATATTAAGCTTCCAGCTTAATTTTGGATCAAGTACCACACCTAGGTACTTGGCACTGGAGGATAGGGAGAGTAGATGATTGTTTAACCGTGGAAGCATAAACGTCGGTATTTTGGTTTTAGTTGTAAAGAGCATCAGTTCAGTTTTGCTTGGGTTGACTCTGAGTCCACATCCAGTGGCTCATGAGCTAATCTTGCCCATGGCACCTTCCATAGTCTCACTGATTACGGATGGAAACATCCCCGATACCAGTATTACCACGTCATCCGCATACGCGACAACCTTAACCCCATCCCTATCAAGTCTACACAAAATTTTGTTGATGGCGATAACCCATAGAAGAGGAGACAAGACCACACCTTGAGGAGTTCCTCTAATAACAGATATGGTGGAGCTGCTCTTGCATCCCTATCAAGTCTACACAAAATTTTGTTGATGGCCATAACCCATAGAAGAGGAGACAAGACCACACCTTGAGGAGTTCCTCTAATAACAGATATGGTGGAGCTGCTCTTGCCGAGAGTCGATTGAATGATTCTAGTTTTTAGCATTGGCAATATCCATTTGCTAATAAACTCTTCCACACCCAGTTGAATCAGAGCTTCCTCAATCGATTCCGTACTGACGTTATTGAAGGCGCCTTCAATGTCTTCGAAGGTAGCAAGGGTATATTGTTTGAAGTGAATTGTTTTTTCTATCGTTCGCACAACTTCGTGGAGCGCCGTCTCTGCCGATCGCCCCTTAGTGTACGCATGTTTAGATTTGGATAGAAGGGATTTATCTAGGGTATTTCGAATATGTGTATCTAAGATGCGTTCCAATGTCTTTAAAAGAAAAGAGGATAAGCTAATGGGTCCGAAATCCTTTCCGGATCCATGACCCCGCTTCCTAGCTTTCGGGATAAGCACAACACGAATACGTCTCCAGCTCAGGGGAACGTGGTTTAGGAGAATACAGCTTCTGTAAATCGGAACTAGCAGCATAATAGGGAGAATGCCGTCAAGGTCGGCCGATTTATAGGGAGAAAAACTGTTAATAGCCCAAAATATGTATGAAGAAGCATATTGTTACGGAATTCGGCCTCTTGATTCGACCACTGGATTGCGACGAAATGAACCCAAATGAAAAGACAAAAATCTCAACGGTTAAAAGTTTGTAATTTTTGTTGACCCCTGTTTTTATCGACAGCTTGCTTCATTCGCAAGAATCAACCGCTTCTTGTTCTTGCTTTTCTCCAACTGAGCAGCTTCTTCTCGAACTTTTTGACAATTGATTTCCCAATCATTTCGCTGGAATATTTTCTGTGACTCAGGACTAGATGTCACTGCTTTGATGGCGGCGTTCAGAGTGCCGTCGACCCGCTACATATTTGCTCCATTATAGATTTAGACGTCGCTGTCGTTACATTACCCACTACTTAAAGTTGTTCGTTCCGAACAAATCCCATGCTCATCTCCTGGTAGGAAGCCAGTCGGTCTAAATGGACTACCTTCATTTCCGCTCTGTTGCTGGCGTTCCACTGTATCCGGTAGACCACATCGTTTATCCGCTTAACTACTCTGTACGGTCCTTCCCAGTGTGTCTGCAGCTTTGGTGATAGGCCTTTCTTCCTCTGTGGATTATAAAGCAACATCAGCTGACCTTCTAGAAAACCACCCGAATTCGCCTTGAGGTCATACCTGGCCTTCATCTTGTCACTCTTCATTTGTATGGGCCACTTCATGTTCTGATATACCCGCTCGAGTTTATCTTTTAACTTGGAGACATAGTCGGAAGTTTCTCCCTCCCCCGGAGACGCTCCAAACTTCAGATCGGCTGGAAATCGTATTTCTGATCCAAAAACTGCTTTTGCTGGTGTCGTAGAAGTAGTATCGTGGATCGCAGATCGGTAGGCCATTAGGAAAGTTGATACGTACTCATCCCAGCCTCGTTGATTCTTATCGACCACCTTCCTCAGATACTCCTCCAGTGTCCGGTTGAACCTCTCTACCATGCCGTCCGACTGCGGATGCAGGGGTGTCGTCCGTGTTTTGTTTATGCCCAATGTCTGGCATAACTCCTCAAAGATTGCTGACTCGAAATTTCTCCCCTGGTCCGAGTGTAACTCCAATGGAACACCAAACCGAGACACCCAATTGCTTAAAAAGGCGTCCGCACAAGTTTTGGCTTCTTGGTTCGGCAGGGCGTAGACTTCCGGCCACTTGCTGACGTAATCTTATTACAACTAGGACGTATTTGTTACCATGGTCACTGGTTGGAAATCGCCCTGCAACATCCATTGCGATTCGCTCGAATGGTGCCCCAATATTATATTGCCGCATCTTCCCATGGCTTTTCGACTTCGGTCACTTCGCTCTTGTACATTCCTCACACGACTGGATCCAATCTGCTACTGACTCCTGGCATCCCACCCAGTAGATCCTCTGTTTGATCTTGTCAACGGTCTTCGAGACGCCCAGATGTCCTCCGCTCTCACCGTTGTGATATTCCTTCAGAATTTCGCTTATTCTCACCTTGGGGACCACAATCAAGTTGCGAGATGTTTCGCCACCTTCGCTTTCCCACACACGATACAGACATCCATCTCGCAATCGGATAAGGAATGATCACATGTTGACGACTTTTGGCTATTGTACCCGGACAAAGATAGGTTTCTGGAATGTAAAGACGCGCCTCGGGAGAAGAGAAGGTCCTTACAATGCCAGATTCCTCCAATTGGAAAACGAATTCATGCGATATAAACTGGACATTTTGGGGGTAAGTGAAGTAAGATGGTTAGAAGCGGACGAGTACCAGTCTCCAACGCGTAACACTGAAGTACTCTATTCTGGAAGACCATCCGGAAGTCCGCGAGAACATGGAGTCGGACTACTGCTAACAACAACAGCACGCAAGGGCCTAATTTCCTGGCAGCTTCATGGTGATAGGATTTTGACGGCCAAATTCCGGACTAGAGTACGACGCGTCACCATCATACCGTGTTACGCCCCAACGAATAGTTCATCTGAGGATGAAAAGGAGAGCTTCTACAATCTCTTAAGCGCCGTCTTCAACACAACACCAAATGGAGACATTGTCATAGTGATGGGGGATTTGAATGCCAAGGTAGGCAACGACAACGAAGGGCTCAAACATGTAATCGGGAAGCATGGACTAGGCAACCGCAATGACAACGGCGAAAGGCTTGTGGATTTCTGCAATGCCAACCGCCTTGTGATAGGTGGCACCATGTTTGAGCACAAGACCTGCCACAAAGTCAGCTGGGTTTCCAATGACAAGCAAGCAACCTCCAACCAAATTGACTATTTTGCTATCAGCCGCCGCTTTAGAAGTAGTCTCCTGGACGTCCGAAACAGACGAGGGGCAGATGTGGGGATAGCACGTGATCACCAACTTATGATAGCTACTCTCCAACTACGCACTGCTGCAGTTCGAAGATCCCACGACAACACAAGAATGCCCAGGTTCTACATCGATAGACTTAGTGATCCCTCAGTGCGCCAACAATTAAGGGAGCACTTTTCGCAAGGTGTGGAAGCAATCAGCAGCTCAATGCCCGCAACCATCCAAGACCATTGGTGTGCAAAAATGTAAAAATGTTTTTACATCTGGTGCTGAAAGAATTGTCGGTCGATCGCAGGGAAGGCATAGGGCGTGGCTTTCCAAGGATACCTGGAGACGGATTGACGAACGAAAACAGCTGAAAGCTCGCGTTGCAGCTACCCCAGCAGCAGGGAAATGCGAGCTAGAGTCCCTATATCGCATGAAGATGAGAGAAGTTCAGCGTAGCGTACGACGTTACAAGCGCAACTACATCAACGCGCTGGCTACAGAAGAAGCTGCACGGAGGTGCGACAGCAGGACCGTCTACAGATTCACGAAAGAGCTGACAGGTAGTCGCAGCTCCAGCCAACACCCAGTGAAAAGCCTAGACGGCTCCTTGCTCATTTCGGATGAGGACCAGCTCAAGAGATGGAAAGAGCATTTTGCTACGGTTTTGAATCGTGTATTTGCTAGCGACATGCTCCCAAATCAGACTGAGATGCCCGAGGTGAGAAGTTCCCGAATGCGCACCACGACTCTCACTAAAGATGAGATCATTACCGCGATCAAGGCACTCAAAACCAACAAGGCGGTAGGACTTGACGGTATTCCAGCAGAGCTCTTACGAGCAGCACCAACAATATCGGCTGAGCTTCTGCTTCCACTTATAGAGAGGGCTTGGGAAGCTGAGAGTTTTCCTAACGAGTGGAAAAAGGGAATGATCGTCAAGCTTCCTAAGAAAGGAAATTTAATAGAGTGCGGAAACTGGAGGGGTATCTGCGTGCTGCCTGCTGTAGCTAAAATAATAGCTAAGATCATCCTGGAGCGAACCAAACAACATCTCGAAGACACACTCGATGCCGAACAAGCAGGTTTCCGCTCTGGATCCTCCTGTGTCGACCACATCAACACCTTACGGATTATCATCGAACAGTGTGTTGAATATCGATGGCCACTGCACCTGCTGTTCATCGATTTTGAGAAGGCATTCGATAGGGTCAACAGGGAGTGCCTTATTTGGCGTGCCTTTCGCAGGAGAGGCATTCCCGATAAACTAATTGCTATTATCAATGCTACATATGAAGGCTCCAAATGTCACGTTCTGCACAGTGGAAGGTTGTCTGAGCAATTTGAGATCCAAAGTGGGGTAAGACAAGGCTGTATCCTTCCACCAATATTATTCCTATTGGTGATTAGCGATGTGCTTCATGCAGCCTTGTCGACGGGAAACGGAGGAATTCGATGGACTCTTACATCTCAACTGAAACATCTTGACTACGCAGACGATGTATGCTTACTCTCCCACAGAATGGTGGACCTCCACCAAATGGCAGCAGATGTGGAGAGGGAGGCAGGTGTCGTCGGGCTGAAAATAAATACGGCAAAAACTAAAATTATCAGCCTTGGAACTAACTCATCGGCTCAAATATGGATTGCTGGACAACCGGTAGAGAGAGTAGAGGATTTCCAGTATCTTGGGAGTTTTGTCTCGACCGATGGTGGAACCGAACTGGATATAGCCAACAGGATCGCCAAAGCAAAGTCCGCGTTCGGGATGTTGTCCAAAATATGGCGAAGCAATGCAATCAGTTTGAGCACCAAAATAAGACTGTTCCGCTCCAACGTTGAATCCGTGCTGCTATATGGTTGCAGCACGTGGAGAGTGATCACTACTATCACCAGAAAGCTGCAAACGTTCGTTAATAGGTGTCTGCGCAATATCTTAAGGATTTTCTGGCCCAATCGTATCTCTAACGAACACCTTTACGAGAGAACGGGTCAGGAACCAATAGGCACAACTATCCAACGGCGGAAGTGGCAGTGGATTGGTCACACGTTCCGAAAGGGTGACAGCTCCATACCGAACCATGCTATGCAATAGAACCCTCTAACTCAGGATGGCAAAAGACCTGGCGGTGCGAGGAGAACATGGCGCAGAACAGTCGAGAAGGAGGCACTGCAGTTAGGGAAAAGCTGGGGAGAACTCAGACACATTGCCAGAAACCGTACACGATGGCACGTAGGCGTAGTAGAGGCCCTAGGACCCACAAGGGGATACAGGACATAAGTAAAGTAAGTATCTCGCAATTGAAAACTCCGCCACTGAGCCCAGTATGCTTTCGCGATTGGACTCTCACATGCAATTTCCTCCCACATCGGTCTAATGCCCTGCTCCTTTGCAGCCATTACCTTAACTAGATCTGGATCATCCTTCTGCTATATTTGGATTCGCCTCGGTAACCACTCCTCCTCTGACAAGATGCTTAGCATCTGCACATCGACGATTTTCTCTTTTCCTTCCGCCCTTGTACAATGCTTGCACTCTACCTTATATGGGCGCCGCGATAATGCATCCACGTTCCCGTGCTGACCTCCTTTGCGGTGTTCGATGATGAAATGATAAATCTGCAGTCTTTCGATCCAACGAGCGAGCTGTCTTTCCGGGTTTTTGAAACGAAGTAGCCACCGTAGCGCTGCGGGATCCATTCTCAGGTAAAATTGTTCTCCATATAGATACTTATGGAAGTGTTTCACGCTCTCCACAACTGCCAAAAAATCTCTCCTTGTAACGCAATAATTCCGTTCTGACTTTGATAAAACTTTGTGGTAATAAGCTATCACAATCCTGGCCGTCGATATTCTGACTGAGAACGCCGCCTATCCCGTAGCCGCTTGCATCCGTATCCAAAATGAATGTTTTGCCGGGTACTGGATACGCAAGAACCGGTGCTGTGCAAAGTCATTCCTTCAATTTCTCGAAGGCTTGCTCCTGCGACTCCTTCCATTTAAATGCTTGATTCTTCCTTGTCAACTCATGCAGACTATGGGCCACGTTTGCAAAACCAGGATCAAATCGTCGGTAGTACGTGCATAATCCTAGAAAACTTCTAAGTTCATGCAAATTCGTTGGTTTCGGCTAGTCCCTGACCGCTGCTATTTTTTCGTCATCGGCGCATATACTTTCTCTGGTTACCCAATGCCCTAGGTACTTGACTTCCCTCTTGAACAGCGTACATTCTTTCGAGTTGAGCTTGAGCCCCGCTCCTGCAAGTCGTTGAAATACTTCTTCCAAGTTCTTCAGGTGTTCGCTGAAGTCCTTCCCCATTACTATGATGTCGTCAAGTTATACCAAGCAGATCTTCCAATGTAATCCGTTCAGTAGTTGCTCCATAAGCCTTTCGAATGTCGCTGGAGCATTACAAAGCCCGAATGGCATTACCAAGAATTGCCATAAACCGTCTCTCACACTGAAAGCTGTCTTTTCCCGATCGTCCTGGTCCATCTCCACTTGCCAATAGCCGCGTTTAAGGTCCAACGTAGAGAACCATTTCGCTCCCGATAACGTGTCCAGGGTATCATCTATCCTTGGTAGTGGATAGCTGTCCTTCTTCGTCGTTCAGCCTCCTACAGTCTACGCAGAAGCACGTGCTGCCATCCTTCTTTTGACCCACACCACTGGCAACTCCATGGACTCGAGGACGGTTCGATGATGTTGTTTTGCCGCATGTCTTTCACTAAGTCGCTTACCTCATCTGTCTTTGCAAGTGTTACCCTTCTTGGTGCTTGACGAATCGGTCTTGCATCCCCGGTGTAAATTTGATGCTTGACTATGGCTGTCCGGCCCCCACTCTGACTGTTGGATGCAAATATAGAGCGATGAGTATCGCAAGAAATCTTGTACTTCCCGCGCTTGACACGTTGTTAATCCCTTCTTACATTCGGCTACGAGCTTTTCCATGCTGTTATCCTTTGTCGGCTTTTCAATTTGCATTGTACGAGATTCGCAGTTCAATATGGCTGACACTTCTTGGCATAGTTCTATAGCTTCTCCCTTCTTGATTGTCTTCGATTGTTTTGCCAAATTAAGAATTCTTACCGGTACCATTTTGTTACCTTTGGCTTCCACGAGGGTCTTTCCAACGATCAAACCACTTGTTGGTGTTTTGTTTCCGGCTTCTACTACCCACAACGTGTTTATTTCACAATCTCCATCGATCTTTGCCCATACCACGGCTTCTGAGTTCGGCAAGACTTTTATATTTTCCTCTATTAAGACTTTCGGAACCCTTGGCAGGCTTCCTTCGACGATTTTAATGCAACTTCCGAATTTGTATACCTTAGTATCCGCCGTTTCAAATCCAATGTAATACCATTCGTTACCATGAAATCAATACCCAGGATTAGCTCGTCCACTATCTCCGCCACTATAAACTGGTGCTCAATTGTCGGGGTTCCAACCGTTATATTCTCGGTAACTTTTCCAAAAATCCGTGCCTCCTCTCCTGTAGCCGTCTGCAACCACACACCCCACAGCGGCTCCATCTTTTCCACCAAGTCGCTCCTTATAACTGAGTGCGATGCTCCCGTGGCTAAAGTCACCGTAAATAATTTGCCCCCAATGATGCCACTGACAGTGAGGTTGTTTGCTTTCCGTCCCAGTTGCAAAATGAAGACTCTGGGGCAATCCATTGTGGGAGCCAGTTCATGCCGCTCAAAACTGACTCCATTTAGTTTGTCGAGAATTCAATAGTGCCTCATAATCACCTTGCTCAGCTTCTGGAATTGTCTGAAGCACATCTTTCCACCAATTGCCGAAAGGCTCCTCTGCGCCAGCTCCTTCTTGAGCTGTCTTGGTCCTCTGATGTATGTCTCGGATCCTTTCCCTGAGGTCTGCCACGTATTCCTCTTCACATTTGGGCTCATCGTTAGGGGATCCAAACTTCACCTCACCAGGTAGCCGGACTGCTCGAACAAACAAGACTTCAGATGGAGTATGTCCAGTAGTATTGTGCATTGCATTTCGATAGGTCATCAAGAAAAGAGGAATTTGTCGATCCCAATCGCGCTGGTGGTCTCCGACGGTTCTGTGTAAGCGCTTTACCATCCCGTCGGATTGTGGATGAAGTAGAGTCGTTCTCGTCTTTTTAATTCCTAATTGCTGACATACTTCTTTGAATATTTATTTTTTTATTTATTTTATTTTATACATGCTAACACAGTAAGAATTCACTTATAAATCTGTGAAAGATAAACAATATTGCGCTTAAGCTTTAATTTTGAATTTATATTTTAATTTTAGAGGGATTATTTATTTAAAGTGAAAGTAAGTTAAATTTAATATTAAAATGACTATTCGTTTTAGATTTTGTCTTTGAATTGAATAATTAGATATTAATTGAAATTGCCTAAGAAGGGTAAAGGATAGGGTAAACCTAGTTGCTCTGATTTTTAAGGAAATGTTGAAGTTCGTTTCTAAATCGTCGTGCGTCATCTAGCTCTCGTATGTTACGTGGGAGTGTATTCCAGAGACGTATAGCAGCAATATAAAATTGTCTCTCAGATGTTAAACATGAATATCTCGGAAGCAATAAACAGGCAGATCTGCTAGACACCGGAAACTGGATTTTTTCATACAGATATGTCGGTTGCCTACTCTTAATAATGCTGAAGAGAAGTAGAAGCGTGCGAAATTTAATATAATTTTGAAATGACATGTTTACTAAGTTTTTAGCTAAGTGTGAGACGTGGTCATATCTTTTGAGACGTTAAACATATCGAATGGTGGTGTTAAATGCAACTTGTAGTTTTCTTTTGCTCTCAGCGTCACACTCATAATAAATTTCGCATCCGTAGATTAGCTGGGGAATAACTAAGGCTTTGGCAAGTAGCAGCCTTGTTTTAGTTGGTGTGTACTTTTGGGCAGTCCATAGTGTTCGAAGAACGCCATATGTTTTTCCCACTGTGGAATTTATATGGGTGTTCCACGTTAGTGTTCGATTGAAGACTACGCCTAGATTTTTCGAAGAGTCAACGAATTCGATTTTTGAGACGTTTAGCATTAAATGTGGGAAATAGGAAATATCTAGAGTAGTTTTAGAAATAACTAAACATTTACATTTTCCCGGATTGAGTACTAAATTACTTTTTGTCGACCAATTTGAAATTCGTTGAAGCTCTTCATTTAGATCACTAGCGCAATTCTCAATGAGACCTAAGGGACAACTTTTATAAATTTGAATGTCATCAGCGTAAATGTGTTTCGATGAGTTCAGTATTACAGAAGCTATATCATTGATATAGACTGAAAATAAGAGAGGCCCTAAGATCGATCCTTGGGGAACGCCTTTAGTTAAGGGAAGAAAATCGGATAGGACACCCTCTATGCACACAGCCTGTTTTCTTTCACTAAGGTATGACGAGATTAATTTAATTGAAGAAGAAGAAATGGAAAAGTAGTGCTGTAATTTACTGATCAAAATAGAGTGCTCTACCATATCAAAAGCCTTAGAGAAGTCTAATAGCACTAAAAACGTAACATTGTTACTATCCAATCTATCTCTTATGTCTTCAACTACATTCAGCAAAGCTGTAGTACAACTATGTTTCGCACGGAATCCTGACTGAACCGGAAGCAGCAAATTATTGATATTAAGAAACTCATTTAGTTGTTTATGCATAATCCTTTCACATATTTTTGAGAAAAAAGGCAGGATTGATATAGGCCTGAATTCATCACCTATAGAGTTTTTAGGGATTGGAATTATTTTTGCCAATTTCCATTGGTAAGGAAAAATGCCAGTCATAAAAATGGTATTAATAACGTGCGTTATAAATGGAAGCAATGCTGGTAAAATTGCTTTGACAAAAACTGGATGAATATCATCAACTCCTGTAGCATTGGACCTAACAGACAGGAAACTTTCTACTATGTCCGTATCATCTACCCTTTTAAAAGCAAAAGGCGTTGCATGTGGTAAAACAGTATCATCAAACACACAATTAACAACTAAGGCACTTGAACTTGGATTTGATAAAAACTTGCGATTTAAGTCGTTGCGATCGATATTGGCAGAACAAGTAAACTTTTGCTTACCGACTCCCAGTTCACGAATATTGTTCCACATTTTACGACCGTCGGATGTAGAACTGAAGCGGTTGGAATAAAATTGCATCTTAGCAGTTCTTATTTCACGAACAACGCTATTTCGCAAGTTTTTATAGATTTGATGAAGCTGTTCCACCCGAAAACGCTTCCACAGTCGATATGCCTGATCACGTTGCAACATCAGCTCTCGAACTTCGTTCGTTAACCATGCTTTTGTTCTGTCTCTTACAATTCCTGTTCTGATTGGAATGTATGTATCAAAAAGGAGCTTTATGTTTCTGTTTATGAAATCGATTTGCTCATCTGGTGAGGGCATTAAATAAATGAGGTTCCATGGAATACAATTAACATGCTGCTCAAGAGAAGGCCTATCAATATTTTTGAAATCCCTGTACGTATAACTAGATGTGTCTGCGGAATTACCAATATCAAAATCATATGTTAGAAATAATAAATCGTGTTTCGAAAAGGCTGGCGCAGCAACTTGGTCATAAAGTAATACCTTGTCGGTATTATTTACAAAAAACACATCTAATAGTGTGCTGGAGAAACTGGTGAAATGGGTAGGAACTTCATTATTTACCGGTTGTAAGCCAAATAATTGCATGTTTTCGGTTAAGACACTTTCACACAACAAGTTACTATTAAAATCACCACAAATAATTACATTTGTTGAGCACGTCGAAACCTCTCCAACTACTTCATAAATGGGTGTCAAATCAATATTTCGATTTGGCCCATACACAACACCTAAACAAATAGTCCTTTCGTCGCGTATGATTTGTGCAAACAAATATTGGACAAGTGACCCATTTGGCGAACGACATTTCTGTTTACAAAACAAACCATTTCTAACATAAATCGCAACTCCACCACCAATACGATCAGATCTATCAGCTCGAAAAAGTTTGTATCCGCTCATAGCATACACATCATCTTTCACACCTTCAACAAACCAAGTTTCCGTCACGCAGATTGCATCAACCTTAGAATCTACAAAAATATCTCGAAACTCATCTAATTTAGGGTTTAAGCTTTGTGCATTTAAATGACAAACCTTAAAACCTTCCCTATGACTACAAAATACTCTTATCATAGGTCGTAATACTCCGCCACTACCACCATCAATGGAACTCACTCCACTCTCATTCAAATCCATTTTTTAATAGAGAAATAGTACGAGAACCTAACGACGCATTTCGATCACAAGAAACTTCTTCTTCTCTAGAGCAACAACATTTCATTGACAGGGGTATATAAAATAACATCAGGCAAATTTCAAAAAAAAAAAAAAAAAACAAAGAGAAAAGAAAAGAAAAAAGTAACAAAAACAAAAATAAAACAACAAAAGTTAAAAATTCGAATGATACTTGTTGATAGATGACGATTTCGATCAGCTGTTCTGCGTCTTCTTCTTAAGTATTCCTCGTCTGACATCTCGTGGCAATAACATTCATCACTCTCTCATTCTCTACAAGTATAGATTCAGCTTCTGCACTCTCTTTCACATAAACGGCACCAAAATGTGTGTAAACAGAAAACAGCTGTTTACTGCGCTTGAGACGCAAAGCCTGTTGGTAAAGGTAGCGGTTCTTCCTGGTTAGGCTACCGTACATGTAGATGTTGCTGTTGTTTTCTGATTTGATATCCACATCTTGGAGACATAACTGCCTTTGATTTTTGCAATAAAGAGCAACTGCATGCAGGACGGTATTTCTTTCGAATGGAGAGCTGAATTTGACTACAATGGGAGAGTCTTTTTTTATGGTGTTGGAATACGTTCGTCGCTTTTGCTGAGAGCGAAAAATGCATTTCAACGGTGGAGGCATACAGTCAATGCTGAATATGATGGAAAATCGTCTTTAAATTTTCATTTGGTAGTTGTGGAACACCAAAAATAATGGCATCGGCTGCAATTTCCCGTCGTTCAAAGGCTTCGCATCTTTTTTGGAGATCATTCACTTCCTCTTCGAGGGTCTGCGATTCAGCTAAGCGCGTTTTCATCTCTTCTTCCTGCGTTTGTAGAGTTTGAATAGACCTTTCAAATTCGCCAACACGCATCTCAACTTTCTCCTGTCGTTCTTTCAGGATATTAAGAGAAAGGTCAACCTCTTTAACGTGCGAGGACAGCCTTTCTTCAATGGAAGTAATGCGCGAAATTATATCACTTCGCAAATGATTCATCTCGGCGGAGATATGATCAACGATTTCATCGGTCAGCCTTGCAAGTCGTTCCTCGAAATCAAACATAGTTACGGCCGATGGGGTTTTGTTAGCAGTTGGCGTAGATTTGTTTATACTGCCTTTTCTGTCAGCTGGGATGGTGTTTAGCTTCGGTGTTTGTATGGATTCTTTATTCGCTGTTGTTGGCATCGACTGTTTCTCTTTTTCAAGAGTTGTAGATCGCGTTTTACCCGCCATTATGTTCGTAAGAGTACGTTACAAGAAACGGAAACGAGAGCGCCCTTGCTAATTGCAATTGAAATGATCAATAAAACTAAAATTATTAAATCACTTTTATTTGTGATATGGACACAATTTTAAAAACTATTAAAAGATATGCAGCAGGACACTCTTTACTTTTATCGCAGTAAAATGAAAGATATTCAAAAGTTTTGCCGGACGAGACTGTCGATACGTCTACTCACTTTCAATCATCGATTACAATTATCTTCGATTCAAAGTTTCGTCCCTGGTCAGAGTGCAGTTCCATAGGCACGCCAAATCTGCTCACCCAGTTGTTGACGATCCGTTCCACGATGGTTTTCGCTTCCTGGTTAAGGATGACGAACGCTTCCGGCCATTTGCTGAAGTAGTCCATGACGACTAGGGTGTAACGGTTGCTATTGCCGGTTTCCGGAAATGGACCAGCGATGTCAGCGGCGATCCGTTCAAAGGGTGCACCCACGTTGTACTGGTGCATCTTGCCTCACGTTTTCATTCCGGGTCCCTAGCTGGCTGCACACACGACGCATTTTCGGCACCAACTTTCTACGTCGTGCCTTGCGCTAAGCTAATAGAAATGTTCTCGCACCTTCTCCAGCGTTTTGTTTGCACCCAAATGACCTTCGGATGCTCCATCATGCATCTCCCGTAGCATCTCATGTACTTTTGATTGCGGCAAGACAAGCTGCATTATGAAATCTTTTCCGTCCGGCCTCCCCCATTTCCTTTTCAGCACACCATCTTGCCCATGAAGAGAGTCCCACTGAGCCCAGTATGCCTTGAGAGTGGGGCTTCTGCCCGAGATATCCTGTCCGTTTGGCTTTTCCATAAACTCCTTTACGCTAATATTGGGTCTTTTTGAGCGTTGCGAATTTCCTCTGCACGCTTGTATTTCGGATTTCCTCTACACTCCAACCGGCGATAGGCCCAGCTCTTACCACTTGGATGGAAAGAAGATTCTTCTCTTCCTGTCGCAGACGTCTTGGTAAGGCGTGGACTTCCGCTTTTTATGCTTACCTTCGATAAGTCTGATAATATCGACGATATCTACCGAATTAGAGCTATACTAAATATCGTAGTCAAAATCGAGCCCATGCGTAGAAATTTAAGGATGATTTCGCAGTGCAAACGTTGCCAAGGATTTAACCATTCACAAATGTACTGCAAAAAAGAACCGCGATGTGTGAAATGCGGAATGCGGAAATCACCTCTCCCAAGTCTGTGGAGTAAATAAATAAACCTCTGCAACATGTGCTAATTGTAAGGGAGAGCACCTGGCAAATTATAGAGCCTGTGAAGTAGCTAAGGAGTTGCAAAAACGGAGAGATGTGCTCCTTAAGCCCCTTGCAAAATCTAAACTGCAAACTAAGCCAAGGCGTAAGAATGCACAGGAGAAACTAGCCAAACTAAAACTACCGGGTTCAGAGCGCAAAAAGGTGAGGGAAAGAATGACAACAGAAAAGTCCTCGACCTCTGTTCTTAAAAGGAACGGTACTGAAAAGCTAACATCGAAAAAGTCGGCAGGTAATGGCCCACTGACAGCAGGAGTGCAGACTTACGCTCAGGCCGCGGCATCCGAAAAACCAAAAAACGTTTAAATTTCGACGGGCCCTTTCTGTCATGTTTTGTCGGTTATTCTCGAGAAATTTGAAGAGCAAAGCAAAATAAATAAAATTATTCTCGATGGGCTGGTTAAGCTTGAAAATAATTCACGGAAAACGCGTGCTTCAACTAGAATATGAATGAAAAACGAATGTTAAAAATATGTAATTGGAATGCAAAAGGACTTTTGCAAAAACTCGACGAATTGGAAATATACATGCTTGAAAACGATATTGATATTTGCTTGATTTCTGAAACGCACGTAAAAAACGAATCGCATTTAAAAATAAAAAGCTGTAACGATTACCACGCTTGTCACCTTTCGGGAAAAGCGAGAGGCGGATCATCCTTATTTATTAAAGGCTGCATCGAACAATCCGAAAACCTAAAGATAGAACTTGAAACTTACCAACTGTGCACGATTCGAGTTAAAAATAGTCAGCGTACTCTTAAAATCTCATCTATCTTCTGTCCACCGCGTTCCGCGCTTGAAAAATCTGATTTTACTAACCTGTTTGAATCGCTGAAACTTAATTTTATCATCGGCGGCGACTTTATTGCGAAACATACGTTCTGGGGCTCAAGATACATCTCAAAAAAAAGGTAAAATACTCTATGGGCAGGTGATTTCCATTCGACGGGTAAACCAACTTACTGGCCAACTAATACTTCGAAAATACCTGTCCTGATAGATAAAGGAATATCTACCAACCACATAAAAGTCGAAGACAGCTTTGATCTGTCGTCTGATCATTCGCCGGTTATTTTAACAATCAGCGAAAAACTAGTCTATAACCTAGAGCCAGCGAGATTAACTGGTCGAACAACTAACTGGGAAGGCTTTAGGAACGAAATTGAAGATAATGTAGAACTGAGCGTTCCACTTATGACATCCTATGAAGTTAAGGTTGAAGTTGATCGCTTCGTTGAGATCGTACAGCTCGCGTTTTGGAATAATACGCCCAATCCAAGGAAAACGCCGGACAGATACGGTTTGCGATATCTTCCGGAAATAAAAGAATTGGTCAAGGAAAAACGAAAAGGGCGTAAAAAATGGCAACAGAGTCGTGCTCCGCAGCATGACGCACACTTGAATCGTCTGTGCAATTTGTTGAAGAAGACTATTAAGGACTTTAAGAATCGTGCAATAGGCTCTTACCTTGAAACTTTAACAGCGAAAAAAGATTCCAATTATTCACTTTGGAAAGCTGTAAAAGGCACCAAAAGGCCCAAAGTTCCCGCGCCGCCAATCAAATTAAATCAAAATGAATGGGCAAGGGAAGATAAAGAAAAAGCGGACGTCTTTGCGGCCCACCTGGAAAGGACCTTTAAACCGTACGATAGTCAAGTGGTTTACGACAACCGCAATAGGCTAGATTTACCATCTCACGACTTGACGCTCACAAGTGCAACGCTAAGGGAACTCAAACATGAGATCGAGAATCTAAAACCTAAGAAATCTCCTGGTTATGATTTGATTACCGGAGAAATTCTCAAAGTTTTACCTAGAAAACCATTGATTAAGCTTCTCCATATTGTAAATGCTGCACTTAGATTAAAACACGTGCCGAGCCAATGGAAAGTTGAGAAAGTCATAATGATTTTAAAACCAGGAAAACCACCAAATGAGGTAAAATCGTATAGACCAATTTCGCTTCTTCCAATTATATCGAAAATGTTTGAGAGGATATTATTAAGGTGTTTCCAACCGGCTATAGAAGAAAATAGTCTTATACCTGACCACCAGTTTGGGTTCAGAAGTAAGCATTCGACGATTGACCAGGTGCATAGAATTACTGACGTAATCGAGAAAACCCTTGAAGAAAAAAAGATTTGCTCAAGCGTATTTCTTGACGTCTCGTAAGCCTTTGATAAGGTGTGGCATGATGGCTTGAAATCCAAACTACGACAAGTTCTCCCTGTATGCTTATACGATATTCTAGAATCATATCTCGGGAATAGACTCTTTCGTGTTAGACACGGAGTCGAATACTCCGAGCTCAAAGAAATTTCGGCCGGCGTACCGCAAGGAAGCGTTCTTGGGCCGCTTCTCTATTTGCTACTATCACTATCCTTGCTACGTTTGCCGATGACACCTGCTATCCTAGCAGTAGGTAAAATAATCGAAGAAAGGACTGCAAAACTGCAAAACGCACTGAATAATGTAAATGAATGGACGAGGGACTGGTGGATCGCCCTCAACGAATCTAAATCTGTTCATGTGAATTTCATTTACAAGAGAACTAATTACTTACCAGTCTTTCTAAACTCAGCCCGAATACCTTTTGCAAACGAGGCCAAATACCTGGGAATGACACTCGACGTAAGACTAAAATGGAATTCGCATGTAAAAATGAAACGAAAAGAACTCGAAATCAAATATAGAGAAATGTACTGGTTACTCGGAAAACATTCCCAGCTCAGTACTGAGAACAAACTGCTTTTATACAAGCAAGTGCTAAAGCCGTTGTGGACCTACGGTATACAACTTTGGGGTTGTACCAAGAAAACAAATGCAAATATTTTATAAGCTTTTCAAAATAAAGTGCTAAGGAAATTGTCCAAGCACCGTGGTATAGTAGAAACGACGATATCCACAGGGATCTCGGAATTCCGACAATCGACGCTGAAACAAGAAGCTTCGTGGGAAAGCATAGAAACCGACTAATCGGACATGTCAACAATACAGTCCTTCAAATTTTGGATGAGAGCAATTTATTGCGCCAACTATAAAGGACGAAACCTTTCGACTTGGCAAGATAATGATTAACCGCGTCTAGATTGCGGAATATGCAGGATATTTCAGTAGAAAGAAACTTGCCAAACGTTTTTATTTCATGATAGAAGTTCATGATAGAAGTTTGATATGTTAATACTTAGTTGCGATTATGAGGACGCGCTTGCTATTCTCATAGTGTCTATTGAAGATTTTTCACCTACCCTCGAAAAAAAAAACAATGCTTGCAGTCGATCTGACATGGTCGCCGGGATAAGGCATCCGCATTAGAATGAAATTTCCCTTTACGATGCTGTATTTCGTAGTAGCACATCTGCAATCTTTCAATCCATCTTGCGACCTGGCCCTCCGGATTCTTGAACTGCAGCAGCCATTTAAAAGCAGCGTGGTCTGTGCGCAAATGGCACTTTTGGCCGTAGAGGTATTTATGGAAGTGTTTTGTCGCCAGAAGCGGAGCCAGAAGTTCTCGCCTCGTCACGTAGTAGTTCCTTTCGGGCTTGGAGAGTACTTTGCTGATATATGCCACTACCTTCCCTTGGCCGTTGTGTACCTGCGAAAGTACCGCTCCGACACCGACGTTACTTGCATCTGCATTCACGATAAACATTTCTCCGGGAATGGGGTGCGCTTTGTCGCACTCACCTGACCACTTGAATTGCCTTCCTTTTTCCGTTAGTTGGTGCAAGCTCTTCACGATTCCGGCAAAATCTTTTACGAATCGTCGGTAGCAATAGCGAGGCCCAAAAAGCTAATAAGTTGGTTCTTGTCTTTTGGAACTGGCCAGTTTTTTACAGCCTCCACCTTGTCTGGATCGGTTCGCACTCCTTCTGATGAGATAACGTGGCCCAGGTACTTGACTTCGGATCTGAAGAGGTCACATTTCTTTGGGTTCAGCTTCAGGTGAGCACTTCGAAGTCGTTCTAGTACATTCTTCAGGTTATCGCGATGTTCCTCGAATGTTTTTTCTATCACGATCACATCGTCCAGATACACCAAGCAAGTTTTCCAGGTCAATCCACGCAGGACGTGTTCCATTAGGCACTCCTTTTCAGTTATTGTCGAAATAGAACATATCGGCGCGCATTTACCAATAACCTCCCCTTGTTTTGGTTTGACGCTGTGGCTCTTTAAGTTTAAGAGCCCTACTGGGACCAGGCTGTTCTTTGGCTCCACTAAAACTTTTCCCACGATGTAGTTTGGGGAATTCCTTTCCAAATCTGGCTCCAACAGATAGTATCGGTGCCTCCCAGAATCACCCTCTAGTTTTGTCCAAATGATAGTCTCGGAAGATGGTGGTAAGACTTCGTCCTTGCTGAGTATTGTCCTTATATGTGCTGCATTCTCATTTCCCGTATACTATTGGAATCTCTACGTTCTGGTACCGCAGAACTTGCATCCCGATGCCGATGATTACGTCAGGTTCTTTCATGAAGTCCACTCCGATGATGCATTCATCATTTCATGGGAAAAGGGGAACCCTGCTAGTTGTAACTTCTGCCCCGTGAAGCTGGCTCTTAGGCGTTTTCTGACTCCTGGTTTCGAGGATCCTGGCCAACAGGATGGATGTTGTTCCTGTTGGATGGTTCTTCGTTGCGTTGCCTATTCGCACAATGTGGACAGTTTCCGCGTCTGGGTGGATTTCTGCATTGCCGTTGTAGGTGTCTTATCATGTTGCAGTTCCAGCAACGAATTTGTCCTCTGCGAGCGTTATTTCGTTTTTCGACGTCCATCCTCTGGCAAGAGCATTCGACGGTGGCTAGTTCCCTCTCACGGTGGATTCCCTGACATGCCTGGTCTACCGCCTTCATTGTCATAGCAAACGCCAAAGCTTCGGCGAGCGTTTTCTTTCCATCCATTCTTACCGCCATTTGCAATTTTTTATCGGCTATGGCATGGGTAAATCCTTCTGTTGCAATCTCGTTAAAGATCTCCTCATCAGCGTTTGGATAGGACAAATGTGCCAGCCGCTCGATGTCTGCTTGTAATTGCTAGAGCGTCTCACCCTTCATCTGGGCCCTTCTGCGCAACTTGACCCTTTATACTTGCTGCATGTAGTCGTCCCCAAATCGCATCTCAATGGCTTTCACCAGACGTCGTAGTTGCGTTATTTGTCCTCGGGAATGGTTTGTAGTAGCTCTGCAGCTGATCCTCTAAGCGCAAGCGTGAAGGCAACGGACCTCTCTTCATCGTCCCAGTTGTTCGTCATTGCCACTGCTTCGAACTGCCTCTTATATATCGGCTATGATGACTGTCCATCGAAGACGGGAGTGTGCATCTCTTTTTTTCTCGGGCAGTCGGTTGAATACTCCCGAACTTTCTGTTTCTTCACGCGTTCGAGTTCCTTTGCCAAATTCTCGAATCTTCCTTCAACAGCCTCGAATTTTGTTTCAACATTCTCAATTTTGGCCTCTACATTTCCAATCTTATCATCAATTGTTTCAAATCTTGTTTCCAAACTTTCATTTTGTTCATCGAATTTGCTTTCGAGAACACTCCTTTGATCGAATAGCTGTTGCTCTAGAGAGTTCTTTTGTTCGTCGATCTTAGCTTCTAGGGAATTATTTTTCTCGTCGAGCTTAGCATCAGAATTCTTCTGCTCAGCTAAGGGATTTTCTAGTAGCTCGAACTTCTTTTTTTGCACATACAGCTTTTTAGTTTGCTCATCAAAAGAATTATCTAGCTTCTCGAATTTTCTGTTCTGATCGGATTTTTCAGATACCAATTTCATTAAAGCCGACATGTCACTCGTCGTACTTACTTGTTCTTCTTCGACGTCAAGCAAAGCTGTTTCAGGATCTGGACCCTCGTCCGTCATTATTTTCCGCAACCTTATAATCAATTCTCTTTTCGTACCAGCCGTAGGTTGATCCCGCTGGCTCAGTACTTCCTTTAATTGCATCAAGGACAAATCTTCTAGCAATTTCCGAACCATTTTTTTTTTGTTTTTCAGTTCACAATAAGCAATACATAAAATTTGTTTTATTCCACTTTTCTGACACCGATGTAATATTCTTGCTGGGGTTCGTTTAAATAAAACCGTCTTTTGTGTATTTTAACCGTTTATTTATTATCAATTACGAACTTTACTTTAATACAATATTCAATCACTTTGTTCTGTATTAATTTCAAATCAAACTGTCGCTACAAATTTACTTTCACAAAGTCGCTTGTTTTCAACACTGGTCGAGTCTCTCTTGTAATCGCTGTATTACCTAATTAACAACTGTACCGACGGTGGTTGTAGGCGAACCCCACAGGCGGATCAGTAGGAATGCAGTGAAGTGGGAGGGTTATGATCCCTTATTTTCGGATCATAACCTCGCTGATAACAGGAAGAAGAAGAAGAAGTACGGACGGTGGTTGTGGTCGGTGTATTTATACAAAATGCAAGGAGTTCTAGAACATGCTAGATGTCTCTCGGGATGAACTGATGATCGTGGAATAATTGGAACATTGAGTGGTAATTGTGGAACATTGGCATACTAGGTTTGGTGGGAATATTTGCTGCTCGCAGTTTCGGCGAATAGATGGCGTTGCTTACCGTTTGGAACACATTGTTTAAGTTTGGTACTCAAACCATGCAGTAGTTTGAGGCTATGCTAGAAAATTATGTATGGAAACCCTTTCTCGTCATCCTTATCCACACATCATTTGGTGCAATGTATGTACGAGTATATGCAATGTATGCAATGTATGTATATTCAATCTTGTATGTATTGTCAAATATATAGATAAATTAGATTAGATTGGATTGATTGATTTTATTTCAGTAACCATAAATAAATTCACAGTTCATTTAAGAGAAAATCATTAGCATGGCATTGCCGGCATGGCATTTTTCAATTTCATACGTCCGACCTCTCGCGAGTGTCTGACAAACATCCGAGAGTATTGTTGTCACGAAAAAGCTTCTCAAATTGCCCTTCGGATACGGTACTAAACTGTAGGTCCCTTCCATTCGTGTGAAAAAATATAACGCACACAGCACGAGTGCTTGCGAGAAGCTAGGCCCATGCACTTGAAGAGCTGTTGCGCCAAACATTTTTTTTTTGCAAGTAAAAAAAAGCAAAAAACAAAAAAATACAAGAGAACAAAACCGACTTATAAGTTTTCATTTCTTATTTTATTACGACATGCTAGGGCTACCTTACAAAAACGGTATAGCTTGGATACGTTCAATTCATTCGGCTGGGCTAAGGTTTCGTGGTATGTTAGGGTATCCTTACCGAGGAAATGCCCTTTTGTTTCCTTTAAAATTGGGCAACTGCCAACAAAATGCAGAACGCTCTCTTTTTCTCCAAGGTTGCATAAGTTGCATAATATAGGGAGATCCTCACGATGCGGTACGAAGTTCTGGTGAAGGAGCTCTCCTCGTAGTTTAAGCTTCATGAAAATCTCGTACACACGTCGGAGCTGTGTTTTCTATGTCTGTTTTTTTATAATGGTAAGGAATTTTAGAGTAGATCTGAGCAACATTCGTGGGCTCAGATCGAATTTTTTTTCTGTGTACGTCCACGCCGCCAAATATAGACCAGCTGTTTTGGCTCTTTGTGAAACACAGGTGGGTCAAAATTCCGATCCTTCGGAATTCGATCTGCCTGGATATAGCATTGAGCCATTATTCTTCCACCATCACGGTCTCGTTGTATATATACGTAGTGATGTAGCCTACCAAATTCTCCCACAATACGGCCAATGTTCCAATTCGGAATTTAATTTCTTGTGGCTGAAACTCCATGTCCGTAGGCAGTTAATCCACTACTGTTTCATTTATAGAAGTCCAAATATTGACAGCAATTCAACTTATAATGAGTTTGATGCGCTGTCAGACTCCATCCTAAGAATTGTATCCCTGTACCCACATTCTGAAATCGTCATTGCGGGCGATTTCAATGTCCACAATTCTTTTTGGCTTCGCCAATCTGGACAGACAACACCCGAAGGAAGGTATGTTGAGATTTTTTCTGAGGTAAATAACCTAACCCAGCTTGTGAATGAGCCAACTCGTGTTCCGGACATAACTGGCCATACCGCCAACACTCTGGACTTGTTCCTTAGTTCCGATCCTAATAAATACACGGTAAATGTATTATCGCCTCTAGGTTCGTCAGACCACTGTGTCATATCGGCCAATTTCTCGTACTCCAACCACAAAGCTAAAGAACAAACTCCAAAAAGAACAGTTTGGCTATACGAGAAAGCCAATTGGAATGAATTAAATAAGTTCTTTAGGAATTTTAACTGGTCGCTATGCTTCCTCGATAGCGATATGGACGCCGCGGCTGATATGATTACTAATACAATTCTCCTAGGTATGAGAACTTACATCCCTCACAGGATAAAAGCTATTAGACCCAAGGAAAACGCGTGGTACGACTCGAGCTGTAAAGAAGCTACTAGGTTAAAGGAATTAAGTTTTCGGTCTTACAAGGCCAACCCAACTGAGGAAAACCGAAAAAAGTTTAAACGAGCCAGAAATGACTGCAATGCCCTCATTAACCGAGTTAAATTCTCCCACGACCAAAAGTTGAGGCAAAAAATACTACATTGTCCCAAGGGTAGTAAAAACTTTTGGTCGTTCGTTAAAAACATTAAGAATTCGGCCTCGTCATCTATACCGACGCTCATTCATAACGACGCACCAACTGTCAGCTCCTTAGACAAAGCTAATCTGTTCGCTGCTCACTTTGCAGCAAACTCCACACTGCCAGATAGTGCTTTGTCTCCACCTGTACTTGAGAGCGTCGAATTTCCATGGGACAAGTCCACTTTCGCACTCGTACAGTTGCAGGAGTACTCAAAGGTCTTAACATACACAAATCCGCTGGCCCAGATGGTATACCCCCTATTGTTCTGAAGAGGTGTTCTTCTTCGCTGGCAAAACCACTGCGTAAGCTTTTCCACCGATCCAACTCTTCAGGTCTCTTTCCGAGTAAGTGGAAAACAGCATTTGTCCAGCCCGTACCTAAAAAAGGCGATTCTTCTTCTCTCTCCAACTACCGTCCCATTGCACTAACGTCCCTTCTTTCCAAGGTCATGGAAACGCTGATAAACCGTCAGCTAATGAAATATCTTGAATCACGAAAGCTCCTCAATGACCGTCAGTATGGCTTTCGTGGCAACAGGTCCACTGGTGATTTGATGTCATATCTCACCGATAAGTGGAACCAATCTCTGCACCACTCCGGTGAAAGTAAGATTATTGCTCTTGATATTTCAAAAGCATTTGACAGAGTTTGGCATCAAGCTCTTTTGTCGAAAATGCGTGCATTTGGGATCGATGATACTCTTCTTCTATGGATTAGAAACTACCTTTCGGGCCGTTCAATTCAAGTTGTTTTGGACGGCTTCAAGTCCGAATCTCACCAAATAAATGCTGGTGTCCCCCAAGGCTCTGTTTTGTCTCCGACTCTCTTTCTCATTTTCATAAATGATCTTCTGTCTGCAACTTCTAATCCAATCCATTCCTTCGCTGATGACAGCACCCTCAGTTTTTCATATTCGGTCCCAAACTCACGACCCTGCTCTTCGGCCGTGGACGAAGAACGACAACGTATGTTAAACACATTAAATTCCGACCTTGACAGCATATTTAAATGGGGCTTAACCAATAGAGTGGAATTTAATGCTTCCAAGACTCAGTGCTGTCTTCTGTCATTAAAGCGAAACCCTACACATCAGCCATTATCCATGAATGGCACTTGCATTGTAGAAACCGAAAAACTTTCCATGCTCGGTATGTGTGTCAACAACAAACTCTGTTGGAACGACCATGTATTCGAAATCGCTAAGAATGCAGCGAAATGTTTAGGCTTCCTAAAGCGGTGTAAGAAATATTTCACCCCCTCTGATTTGGCTTCAATTTATAAGGCGTACATTCGCCCTAAGTTAGAGTATAACGCTCACATCTGGTCTGGTGCACCAAAAACCATATTGCACTTGCTAGATAGAATTCAAAAACGCGCGATAAGACTCATAGGAGACACGAATATTACAAGCAATTTTGCTTCGCTCGAACACCGTCGTAATGTCTCCTGCCTATCCCTGTTTTATCGATATTTCCACAGAAAATGCTCAGTTGAGATAGCCAATAGCATTCCTCCCCTTCTTCGTTTTAACCGCAATACTCGCCATGCCTCGAATGCTCATCAGTTTACCCTTAAGCCTATCTTCGGACGTACCGTGAAATTTAGAGATTCTTTTATGAGCCGCACAACACGTTTGTGGAATGCTCTCCCCGAGTCTGCTTTTCCTCTCAATTATAACCTACAGTCATTTAAGACCAATGTGCATCGGTGCCTCGTTTCCCCCAAACCCCTCTTCCTTAACGCTCACGCTATGTATAATGCATAAAAAGGGTAGTCATAACCCCTTTAGCGCGAGTAAATTATAAAAAAAAAAAAAAAAAAACTCTGTGTTCATCCCGAAAATAGTTTTTCAGCCGACGATTGTAACATAAACGGCTGTAGATCATCCTATGCACTGAACCCATCGCATCCTCTAAGAATCGCTATCTGTACTTTATGTCCACCGTTGATATTAATTAATAAAGTACCGCTTTCCAGGTGCCAAAATTTGAGCTATGCCGTAAAAGTTAACCGGTCGTTATTCATGTTCATATTGAGGACTTTCAAGATATTGTAATATTCTCGCTGGAGTTCGTTTGAATAAAACTGTCTTTTGTGCATTTTAACTGTTGATTTATTAGTAATTACCAACTTTACTTTAACACAATATTCAATGAGTTTATTATTTATTTATTTTAAATCAAACGGTCGCTACAGACTTATTTTCACAATGTCGCTTGTTTTCACCACTGGTCTAATGTCCCTCTTGTAATCGCTGTATTCACTTATAAACAACTGTCTCTACGGTGGTTGTGGTATGGGTATTTATATGAAATTGCAAGGGGTTCTAGAACATGCTAAATGTTTCTCCGGGTAAATCGAGGATCCTAGAATATTGGGATATTTTGTGGAACAATTGTGGAACGTAAGCACATCAGGTTGGAATATTTACTGCTAACATGTTTTGCAATAGATGTTGTTGCTACAGTTTGAGATACAGTGTTTTAGTTTTTGGTACACAATCCATCCTGTAGTCAATGCTACACTGCCCCTCTCTTAAACTTGTTCGTCCCGAACAAGATCATCTGGATTACTGCCATGGTAACGATGAAGACGATCCAGGTGGACAATTTTCATCTTGCCTCTTACTCCACGCTGGATCCGGAAGACGACGTCATTGATGCCTGTGACCACTTTATAAGGGCTCTCCCAGTCTTGCTGCAGCTTAGGTGACCTCCCCTTTTGCCGGTGTGGATTGTACAACCATACTAGGTCTCCCTCGTGGAAGCTGGACGTTGGTTTTCATGCGGTCACTCACTATCCTTACCCTCGTCCTGGTCCTCTGATGTATGTTTCGAATCCTTTCCCTGAGGTCTGCCATGTTTTCCTCTTCACATTTGGGCTCATCGTTAGGGGATCCAAACTTCACCTCACTAGGTAGCCGAACTGCTCGACCAAACAAGACTTCGGATGGAGTATGTAAAAGTAGTACTGTGCACTGCATTTCAGTAGGCCATCAAGAAGAGAGGAATTTGTCGATCCCAATCGCGCTGGTGGTCTTCTACGACCTTGGAGAGATGTTCGTTTAAGGTTCTGTGTAAGCGCTCTACCATCCCGTCGGATTGCGGATGAAGCGGAGTTGTCTTCGTCCTTTTAATTCCTAGTTGTTGGCATACCTCTTGGAATATCTTTGATTCAAAGTTTCGTCCCTGGTCAGAATGCAGTTCCATAGGCACGCCAAATCTGCTCACCCAGTTGTTGACGATCTGTTCCACGATGGTCTTCGCTTCCTGGTTAGGGATGGCGAACGCTTCCGGCCATTTACTGAAGTAGTCCATGACGACTAGGATGTAACGGTTGCCATTGTCGGTTTCCGGAAACGGACCAGCGATGTCAGCGGCGATCCGTTCAAATGGCGCACCCACGTTGTACTGTTGCAACTTGCCTCGCGTTTTCGTTCTGGCTCCCTTGCTGGCCGCACACAGGACGCATTTTTGGCACCAACTTTCTACGTCGTCCCTTGCGCTGAGCCAATAGAAACGTTCTTGCACCTTCTCCAGCGTCTTGTTTGCACCCAAATGACCTCCAGATGCTCCATCATGTATCTCCCGTAGCACCTCGTGTACTTTTGATCGCGGCAAGACAAGCTGCATTATGAAATCTTTCCCGTCCGGCCTTTCCCATTTCCTTTTCAGTACACCATCTTGCACATGAAGGGAGTCCCACTGAGCCCAGTATGCCTTGAGAGTGGGGCTTCTGTCCGAGATGTCTTGTCCATTTGGCTTTTCCATAAACTCCTTCCACGCTAATATCGGCTCGATGTCTGGGTCTTCTTTTTGAGCGTTGCGGATTTCCTCTGCACTCCAACCGGCGATAGGCTCAGCTCTTACCCTTTGGATGGAAAGAAGGTTCTTCTCTTCCTGTCGCACAGAATGCTTGCAGTCGATCTCGCATGGTTGCCGGAATAAGGCATCTGCATTAGAATGGAGTTTGGTTTGGGGGACCTGGATGGTGGTATTGGGGGTGTCGACTCTGATATCCGACTTCCGCCCCGTGAAACTGGTTCTTGAGCGGTCTCCCCACTCCTGGTTTCGGGAAGCCTGACCAACAGGATGGATGTTATACCTGTTGGATGGTATTTCACTACGTCGCCAATTACCATAGTGTGGATAGTTTCTGCGGCTGGGTAGAACACTGCATTGCCCTTGTAGGTGCCCTCTTTTGTTGCAGTTCCAGCAACGAATTTGTAATCGGCGAGCGCTGTTTCGGACTTCGACGTCCATCCTCTGGCAAAAACATTCGAAGGCGGCTACTTCCCTTACACGGTGGATTCCCTGACACGCCTGGTCTGCCGCCTCCATCATCAGAGCAAACGCCAAAGCTTCGGCGAGCGTTTTCTTTCCAGCCATTCTTACAGCCATTTGTAGTTTCGTATCGGCTATGGCATAGGTAAATGCTTCGATCGCCATATCGTTAATGATCTCCTCGCCGGCGTTTGGATAGGACAAATGTGCCAGTCGCTCGATATCCGCTTGCAATTGCTGGAGAGTTTCTCCTTTCACCTGAACTCTTCTGCGCAACTGGACCCTATATACTTGCTGCATGTGGTCGTCCCCAAATCGCATCTCGATGGCTTTTACCAGACTATCGTAGATGCATTGCTTGTCCTCGGGAATGGTTTGCAGAAGCTCTGCAGCTGATCCTCTAAGCGTGAGTGTGGCGGCAATGGACTTCTCTTCGCCGTCCCAGTTGTTCGTCATTGCCGCAGCCTCGAACTGTCTCTTATATATTGGCCATGATGTTTGTCCATCGAAGACGGGAGGCTGCATCTCTTTCCTTCTCGGGCAGTCGGTTGAATGCCCCCGAACTTTCTGTTTCTTCACGGATTCGAGTTCCTTTGCCAAATTCTCGAATCTTCCGTCAACAGCCACGATTTTTGTTTGAACATTCTCGAATTTTGTTTCAACATTCTCGATCTTTGTTTCAACATTCTCGAATCTTCCTTCAACGGCTGTTTCAAATGTCTCAATTTGAGCCTCTACAATTTCAATCTTCTCATCAATTGTCCCGAATCTTGTTTCCAAACTTTTATTTTGTTCGTCAAATTTGCTTTCGAGAACACCCCTTTGATCGAATAGCTGTTGCTCTAGAGAATTCTTTTGTTCATCGAGCTTGGCATCTAGAGAATTCTTTTGTTCAACCAAGGAATTTTCTAGCTTCTCGAATTTTTCATTTTGAGAATTCTTTTGCTCATCGAAAGAATTATCTATCTTCTCGAATTTTCTATTCTGATCGTCGAATTTTTCAGAAAGCAATTTCATTAAAGCCGACATGTCACTCGTCGTACTTACTTGTTCTTCTTCGACGTCAAACAAAGCTGTTTCAGGATCTGTACCCTCGTCCGTCATTATTTTCCGCAACTTAATGATCAATTCTCTCTTCGTACCAGCCGTGGGCTGATCCCGCTGGCTCAGTGCTTCCTTTAGTTGCACCAATGACAAATCTTCTAGCAATTTCCGAACCATTTTTTTTGTCACTTACACAATAAGCAATACACAAAATGTGTCTTATTCCACTTTTCTGACACCAATGTAATATTCTTGCTGGGGTTCGTTTAAATAAAACCGTCTTTTGTGTATTTTAATTGTTTATTTATTACCAAACACCAACTTTACTTTAACACAATATTCAAAGACTTTATTATTTATTTATTTTAAATCAAACGGTCGCTATAGACTTATTTTCACAATGTCGCTTGTTTCCACCACTGGTCTAATGTCCCTCTTGTAATCGCTGTATTCACTTATAAACAACTGTGTCGACGGTGGTTGTGGTATTGGTATTTATATGAAATTGCAAGGGGTTCTAGAACATGCTAAATGTTTCTCCGGGTGAATCGAGGATCCTGGAATATTGGGATATTTTGTGGAACAATTGTGGAACGTAAGCACATCAGGTTGGAATATCTACTGCTAACAGGTTTTGCAATAGATGTCGTTGCTACAGTTTGAGATACAGTATTTTAGTTTTTGGTACACAAACCATCCTGCAGTCAATGCTGAAAAGTTCTTGGCCTGACAATGAAAGACTGAAGTTTTCAGTTAAAAAATGACTTTATTTTTCTACATAATCTCCCTTGACTTTAACACACTTAGTCCAGCATTTCTCCAACATCAGTATTCCTTCTCGGAAGTGAGAGTCTGGAAGGCTGTGAAAATATTCATCTACGGCCCTCTCAACTTCTGCATTGGATGCGAGCGCTTCCCAGAAACAAATTTCTTCAAGTTTGGGAACAGATGGAAGTCTGAGGGTGCCAAATCAGGTGAATAGGGGGGATGGTGTAGAAAATAATAAGTTTTCGGAGCACAAGAAATTATACGAGCACGCTAAACAAAGTTCAAAGGAAAAAGGGAATTTATTCAATACGAAGTATTACCATGTTCCCACCAAACGAAATCACAAGATTTCGCCAAATCTCTCCAAATCTAGGAGATTTCGCAATACATTTTCAAGATTTCGAAATTTCGGCGAAATCTACTTGAAATCTCCTTGAGTTCATCCAGCCGTGATAGGTTGTGAAACCAAGGAAGCCTACAGCGTGAACTTTGGTTCATTTTGGTGTTCATTTATAGATGTCAAAACATTAGTACTGCGTTCCAGGTCAAGCGCAATTTGAGAAATTTGCGAAATATGTGAGTTTGGATTTGGGACTAGATCGAGTTAATTTATTAATTTCACATAAGCTGAAAGCATTTGCCATTTCTCTTTCCTTGTGTTCGTACGCATGCTTGACATACAAAGGAAAAAGGGATATTTCGCCAATTTTTTAGTTTAATTTTTTTAAGTGAAACAACATTCTCGGAAGGGGATATTGATCTTAAAATCAACACGGGAGTGAGTTGTAAGACACAGAAATAAAAAAAAACGTACAAAACCTTATTTGCGTGATAAAAATGTATCAATAAAACAAAAAATTATTATAAAGTTCACCGATACGAAGCTATTTCTTCCCTCAGTGGAACACGTCTCATGGCAGTTCTCATTCCGGCTATCGTTGGAGGTGGCAATGGTATAGTAGTAACGTCGTCAATTGGCATTGTAATGGTTCATGGTTCGAATCTGGACGTCCACAAGCATTACCATATTTCTCATGAAATACATAAAGTCAGTCCGATCAATTGCGAACGCTTGTGTGAACACTACTGCGAAGGCATGTGTTGGCGACTAAATATATTTCACCAAAGATACCACACAATAACTAACATAGAATAACTAAGAATATTTAAACAAACTAACCTAAACAATGCCCACAATAAATGTCAAACTTAATAATAATATTTCTAAACAAATATGTGCCTGTATTGGTAATTAAATTGAATTTGTTATATACTAAACACAAAGAAGTAATGTTAATGCTCAATAACTGAAAGTTCATACACTATAAATATTAGTCGAATTGAATAAACGAACTTACTGGTTTTATAACGTGGATAGATACGGGTGTTTTATTTAACCGGCTCCAAGCGGTATATTCTCCAAGTGGTATATTTTCCAAGCGGTATTCTTTCGAGTGGTACACTCTCCAAGTGGTATTTTTCGATATTCAAATTTTCTAACGGATATTTTACAAATCATCTCCTTGTGCGACACTATCGTTTTCATACGAAAACAGCATGACACTGGCAGTAGCTTGGTCATATGGCTGGAAAAATTGTTCGCTCTATTGGATAAATGATTTGTCTACGACATCGGTTATCGCAAAAAAAAAATAAAAAATGCTGAGTCGGAAGCAAAGGAAAAAAATTGCAAAAATTTCCTAGGCCCTGGCACTTTAAAGAGCTGTTGCGCCAAATATTTGTATTTTTTCGATGACTTCGTGCCTCACGAGATGGTGTCGGACATCGATGTGCTTGGATCGCGGTCGATATGCATTTAGTGCGGCAAGATTAAGCGCACTCTTATTGTCACAGTATAGGGTTGGTGTACACGTACTATCCGTCAGCTCGTGTACCAAACGTTTGAGCCACATTGCCTCCTGCGTTGCTGCCGACAGCGACATGTATTCAGCCTCGGTTGTTGATAGTGCTACGGTGGCCTGCTTCTTTGAGTTCCAAGAAAGTGCTGCTCCTTGTAGCATGTGTAGTGTATCCACTAACTGACGCCACTGCCCAAAACATAAACAATAACAAAGTGACGGAGTAAATTTGTAGCGACAGTTTGATTTGAAATAAATACAGAACAAAGTGATTGAATATTGTATTAAAGTAAAGTTCGTAATTGATAATAAATAAACGGTTAAAATACACAAAAGACGGTTTTATTTAAACGAACCCCAGCAAGAATATTACATCGGTGTCAGAAAAGTGGAATAAAACAAATTTTATGTATTGCTTATTGTGAAGTGAAAAACAAAAGAAAAAAATGGTTCGGAAATTGCTAGAAGATTTGTCCTTGATGCAATTAAAGAAAGTACTGAGCCAGCGGGATCAACCTACGGCTGGTACGAAAAGAGAATTGATTATTAGGTTGCGGAAAATAATGACGGACGAGGGTCCAGATCCTGAAACAGCTTTGTTTGACGTCGAAGAAGAACAAGTAAGTACGACGAGTGACATGTCGGCTTTAATGAAATTGGTATCTGAAAAATCCGATCAGAACAGAAAATTCGAGAAGCTAGATAATTCTTTTGATGAGCAAACTAAAAAGCTGTATGTGCAAAAAAAGAAGTTCGAGCTACTAGAAAATCCCTTAGCTGAGCAGAAGAATTCTGATGCTAAGCTCGACGAGAAAAATAATTCCCTAGAAGCTAAGATCGACGAACAAAAGAACTCTCTAGAGCAACAGCTATTCGATCAAAGGAGTGTTCTCGAAAGCAAATTCGATGAACAAAATGAAAGTTTGGAAACAAGATTTGAAACAATTGATGATAAGATTGAAAATGTAGAGGCCAAAATTGAGAATGTTGAAACAAAATTCGAGGCTGTTGAAGGAAGATTCGAGAATTTGGCAAAAGAACTCGAACGCGTGAAGAAACAGAAAGTTCGGGAGTATTCAACCGACTGCCCGAGAAAGAAAGAGATGCACACTCCCGTCTTCGATGGACAGTCATCATAGCCGATGTATAAGAGGCAGTTCGAAGCAGTGGCAATGACGAACAACTGGGACGATGAAGAGAGGTCCGTTGCCTTCACGCTTGCGCTTAGAGGATCAGCTGCAGAGCTACTACAAACCATTCCCGAGGACAAATAACGCAACTACGACGTCTGGTGAAAGCCATTGAGATGCGATTTGGGGACGACCACATGCAGCAAGTATAAAGGGTCAAGTTGCGCAGAAGGGCCCAGATGGAGGGTGAGACGCTCTAGCAATTACAAGCAGACATCGAGCGGCTGGCACATTTGTCCTATCCAAACGCTGATGAGGAGATCTTTAACGAGATTGCAGCAGAAGGATTTACCCATGCCATAGCCGATGAAAAATTGCAAATGGCGGTAAGAATGGATGGAAAGAAAACGCTCGCCGAAGCTTTGGCGTTTGCTATGACAATGAAGGCGGCAGACCAGGCATGTCAGGGAATCCACCGTGAGAGGGAACTAGCCACCGTCGAATGCTCTTGCCAGAAGATGGACGTCGAAAAACGAAATAACGCTCGCAGAGGACAAATTCGTTGCTGGAACTGCAACATGATAAGACACCTACAACGGCAATGCAGAAATCCACCCAGACGCGGAAACTGTCCACATTGTGCGAATAGGCAACGCAACGAAAAACCATCCAACAGGGATAACATCCATCCTGCTGGTCAGCCTTCCCGAAACCAGGAGTCGGGAAACGCCTAAGAGCCAGCTTCACGGGGCAGAAGTTGGCTATTGGAATCGAAGCCCCCAAGACCACCATCCAGGTCTTCCAAACCGAACAACGCAACAAGAGTCTAACAGTGGAAGCATTCATCGGCAAAAATAAATGCGTGGCTACCATCGATATCAACGACATCGGGATGCAAGTTCTGCGGTACCAGAACGTAGAGATTCTAATAGTATAAAGGAACGAGAATGCAGCACATGTAAGGACAATTCTCAGCAAGGACGAAGTCTTACCACCATCTTCCAAGACTATCATTTGGACAAAACTAGAGGGTGATTCTGCGAGCCAGATTTACAAAGGAATTCCCCAAATTACATCGTGGGAAAAGTTTTAGTAGAGCCAAAGAACAGCCTGGTTCCAGTAAGGCTCATGAACTTAAAGAACTATAGCATCAAACTAAAACAAAGGGAAATTATTGGTAAATGTGTGCCGATATGTTCAATCTCGACAATAACTGAAAAGGAGTTTGCGAGCGAGCCATAGCAGAAAATCTAATCGGTGCGTACGCTGATATATTTGCCTCACAGGATGGAGAGTATGGCCAAACACATCTGGTGCAACATCGCACAGACACTGGAGATGCCAGACCAATCCGCCACCCTGCCAGACGACTACCATTGGCAAAGCAGATGGAAGTTGCGGAGATGGTGTCAACGATGGAGAAGGAAGGGCTCATCGAAAGTTCTAAGAGTCCGTAAGCCTCACATGTTGTACTGGTCAAGAAGAAAGACGGTAGCACTCTATTCTGCGTGGACTACCGGAGACTTAATGACGCCACCAAAAAAGGATAGCTAACCTCTGCCACGGATCGATGACACATTAGATACACTCTCAGGAGCTCGATTATTTTCCACCCTTGATTTGAAGAGTTGTTACTGGCAGGTACAGATCGATCCAAAGGACCGAGAGAAAATTGTGTTCACTGCAGGAAATGAGCTGTTGCTGTTTACAGTAATGCCATTCGGGTTGTGCAACGCTCCAGCAACTTTCGAGCACCTAATGGAACACGTCCTGCGTGGATTGACCTGAAAAACTTGATTGGTGTATCTGGACGACGTGATCGTGATAGGAAAAACATACGAGGAACATCGCGATAACCTGAAGAATGTGCTGGAACGACTTCGAAGTGCTCACCTGAAGCTGAACCCAAAGAAATGTAACCTCTTCAGATCCGAAGTCAAGTACCTGGACCACGTTATCTCATCAGAAGGAGTGCGAACCGATCCAGACAAGGTGGAGGCTGTACAAAACTGGCCAGGCCTAAAAGACAAACACCAACTCAAGAGCTTTTTGGGCCTCGCCACGTACTACCGACGATTCGTAAAGGACTTTGCCGGAATCGCGAAGAGCTTGCACCAACTGACGGAAAAAGGAAGGCAATTCAAGTGGTCGGGTGAGTGTGATAAAAGCTTTAAAAATCTTAAGCAACAACTATGCGAAGCACCAACACTAGCATATCCCATTCCTGGAGAAATGTTTATCGTGGATGCAGATGCAAGTAACGCCGGTATCGGAGCGGTACTTTCGCAAGCACACAACGGCCAAGGGAAGGTAGTAGCATGCTTCAGCAAACTGCTCTTCAAGCCCGGAAGGAACTTTTGCGTGACGAGACGAGAACTTCTGGCGCTACTTCTGGCAACAAAACACTTCGATAGATATCTCTACGTCCAAAAGTTCGTTTTGCGCATAGACCACGCTGCTCTAAAATGGCTGCTGCAGTTCAAGAATCCGGAGGGCCAGGTCGCAAGATGGATTGAAAGATTACAGATGTACGATTACGAAATTCAGCATCGTAAAGGGAAAGTTCATTAATGCGGATGCCTTATCCCGGCGACCATTAAAGATCGACTGCAAGCATTGTAAGCGCCAAGAAGAGAAGAACCTTCCTTCCATCCAAATGTTCCATCGCCGGTTGGAGTGCAAAAGAAATCCGCAACGCTCAACATTTTTGGGCGACTTAACACTATGACAGATCGACCAAGAAATGAAATGTCAAATCGCCCAAAACAGAAATGGGCATTTCATCGCAATTTGAAAATACCAACATATAGGAAGGTCAAAAAAGACGACCAAATTGAAAAAGGTTGAAAAAAATTATTTTCCGCAATTTTGGGCGCAGGGACATTAGTCCCCGGGGCATAAGCCCCACCACATTGGGACATAAAATGTTGGGTCTTATGTCCCACCTACAAACCTGTCAAGGAAAACAACGGCCAAATAAGATGGGACATACATAAGTCCACAATGTATAAACAGTGCAATGTGTAAGGGGGGGCATGCTGCCCCCCTGGCACCCCCCTGCTTGGGGTCACTGTTGGATTTGAGGCGGGTGCGAGGTTGGGTGCGAAACATGGATATAAATAAACTTTGCATACACGCATCCTCGCACCCACCTCAAATCCAACAGTGACGCCAAGCAGGGGGGTTGCAGGGGGGCAGCATGCCCACTTTCTTGGGCGTTTTGTCATTTTTTAATTTTTGGGCGATGTGTCGTTGTATCATATCGCCCATAATTTTAGGGCGATGTGACATTTTTCCGATTTGGGCGATTTGGTTTTGGGCGATTTGACACCCAACCAGTGGAAACAGGTCAAAATGATACATTGTAACCCTTATACAACGACCACTTGTGAAAAAAGGGTACACAACACATTTTGGCTGTACTACTACTTGCGCCGTGGTGCGTAAGACTAATGCGTGTGGGTTTTTTCATAATGCTTTTTTAAAGGCGTGATGGCTTGATCATCGTTGTGTGGATGTTTTAACTTTGAGCAATGTGACCTGACTTGATTTGTTGAAAATGGTTTTATGATTAGTTTTATAATTATTTTTGTCACTACGTACATACTGTAATATTCTTGCTGGGGTTCGTTTAAATAAAACCGTCTTTTGTGTATTTTAATTGTTTATTTATTATCAAACACCAACTTTACTTTAACACAATATTCAATGACTTTATTATTTATTTATTTTAAATCAAACGGTCGCTACAGACTTATTTTCACAATGTCGCTTGTTTTCACCACTGGTCTAATGTCCCTCTTGTAATCGCTGTATTCACTTATAAACAACTGTCTCTACGGTGGTTGTGGTATGGGTATTTATATGAAATTGCAAGGGGTTCTAGAACATGCTAAATGTTTCTCCGGGTAAATCGAGGATCCTAGAATATTGGGATATTTTGTGGAACAATTGTGGAACGTAAGCACATCAGGTTGGAATATCTACTGCTAACAGGTTTTGCAATAGATGTTGTTGCTACAGTTTGAGATACAGTATTTTAGTTTTTGGTACACAAACCATCCTGTAGTCAATGCTACACTGCCCCTCTCTTAAACTTGTTCGTCCCGAACAGGATCATCTGGGTTACTGCCATGGTAACGATGAAGACGATCCAGGTGGACAATTTTCATCTTGCCTCTTACTCCACGCTGGATCCGGAAGACGACGTCATTGATGCCTGTGACCACTTTATAAGGGCTCTCCCAGTCTTGCTGCAGCTTAGGTGACCTCCCCTTTTGCCGGTGTGGATTGTACAACCATACTAGGTCTCCCTCGTGGAAGCTGGACGTTGGTTTTCATGCGGTCACTCACTATCCTTACCCTCGTCCTGGTCCTCTGATGTATGTTTCGAATCCTTTCCCTGAGGTCTGCCATGTTTTCCTCTTCACATTTGGGCTCATCGTTAGGGGATCCAAACTTCACCTCACTAGGTAGCCGAACTGCTCGACCAAACAAGACTTCGGATGGAGTATGTAAAAGTAGTACTGTGCACTGCATTTCAGTAGGCCATCAAGAAGAGAGGAATTTGTCGATCCCAATCGCGCTGGTGGTCTTCTACGACCTTGGAGAGATGTTCGTTTAAGGTTCTGTGTAAGCACTCTACCATCCCGTCGGATTGCGGATGAAGCGGAGTTGTCTTCGTCCTTTTAATTCCTAGTTGTTGACATACCTCTTGGAATATCTTTGATTCAAAGTTTCGTCCCTGGTCAGAATGCAGTTCCATAGGCACGCCAAATCTGCTCACCCAGTTGTTGACGATCTGTTCCACGATGGTCTTCGCTTCCTGGTTAGGGATGGCGAACGCTTCCGGCCATTTGCTGAAGTAGTCCATGACGACTAGGATGTAACGGTTGCCATTGTCGGTTTCCGGAAACGGACCAGCGATGTCAGCGGCGATCCGTTCAAATGGCGCACCCACGTTGTACTGTTGCAACTTGCCTCGCGTTTTCGTTCTGGCTCCCTTGCTGGCCGCACACAGGACGCATTTTTGGCACCAACTTTCTACGTCGTCCCTTGCGCTGAGCCAATAGAAACGTTCTTGCACCTTCTCCAGCGTCTTGTTTGCACCCAAATGACCTCCAGATGCTCCATCATATATCTCCCGTAGCACCTCGTGTACTTTTGATCGCGGCAAGACAAGCTGCATTATGAAATCTTTCCCGTCCGGCCTTTCCCATTTCCTTTTCAGTACACCATCTTGCACATGAAGGGAGTCCCACTGAGCCCAGTATGCCTTGAGAGTGGGGCTTCTGTCCGAGATGTCTTGTCCATTTGGCTTTTCCATAAACTCCTTCCACGTTAATATCGGCTCGATGTCTGGGTCTTCTTTTTGAGCGTTGCGGATTTCCTCTGCACTCCAACCGGCGATAGGCTCAGCTCTTACCCTTTGGATGGAAAGAAGGTTCTTCTCTTCCTGTCGCACACAATGCTTGCAGTCGATCTCGCATGGTTGCCGGAATAAGGCATCTGCATTAGAATGGAGTTTGGTTTGGGGGACCTGGATGGTGGTATTGGGGGTGTCGACTCTGATATCCGACTTCCGCCCCGTGAAACTGGTTCTTGAGCGGTCTCCCCACTCCTGGTTTCGGGAAGCCTGACCAACAGGATGGATGTTATACCTGTTGGATGGTATTTCTCTACGTCGCCAATTACCATAGTGTGGATAGTTTCTGCGACTGGGTAGAATTCTGCATTGCCCTTGTAGGTGCCCTCTTTTGTTGCAGTTCCAGCAACGAATTTGTCCTCGGCGAGCGCTGTTTCGGACTTCGACGTCCATCCTCTGGCAAAAACATTCGACGGCGGCTACTTCCCTTACACGGTGGATTCCCTGACACGCCTGTCATTCTTCAGTTTAAGAGAGTCGGAGAGAGAAACTCAATGCTGAAAGCCCTCGCTAACTACCGCAAACAGTCAAAGCGGCCGATTTCGTTAAGAGACATTGTTCTGAACTCAAACAGCAATGTGTTCGTGAATGAGAGTTTGACGCCACGGAATCGAACTATTCTTCAACACGCAGTACGTATGAAGAAAAAAGGGCAGTTATCTTCTGTGCACACACATCTTGGGTCAGTGTTAGTCAAATTCAACAAAGACGGGGAAACTGTAGCCGTAGAAGACCTTGCCGTGAGATTTCAACTGAGAGAACAAGAAGACACCGTTTGATATAAAAGAAATCTTTCATTTTACAATAATTACCGTAACCTCTCTTTTGTTGATTATTTTAAATTTTCTCTTTTGTATTTATCGATGGCCAAAGTTTTGTTTGTTTTTGTTTGTGTTTTTGTCTCTCTACAATCTCCTTTTTTTTAAAAACTTTATCAGTGGAGTCAGGTGTTTATCGTGGTGGGATCGGTTCTAGCGAGAGTGATATGGATGGAAATACGTATCGGATGATTCGGATTTTGCATTCCCAAAAAAAAGGCCTACATGTTTGTCACATAAATGCACAAAGCCTGACGCCTAAATTGGATGAATTTCGTCTGCTGTTTGTTGATTCTGGGGTTGACGTTATTTGTATATCCGAGACGTGGTTTAGTTCTGATATCAGAGATAGCGCCTACAAGGTTGATGGTTATAAGCTTTTTCGTGGTGATCGGATTGGTCAAGGGGGTGGGGGTGAGGCTGCTTATGTTCGCGACGGATTAGTATGTACAATTGCTTGCAAGTCAAACCATAGTAGTACTTCCGATTATCTGTTCCTTAATATTTCATGTGGTATTGAACATTTGCTACTTGGAGTAATCTACAGACCCAAAAAGAGCATAGATATGACTCCCGTTTTCAGAACCCTAGAAGGAATAACATGTTCGACTCCTAATATCATTATTTGTGGTGACCTAAACTGCAATCTACTTAATGAGCATTCCTCTGCACAACTGGTTGAAAGCTTTAAGAGCATTGACCTAACGCCTGTTAATGTTTCAGCAGCTACTCACTTTTCAAATGATTCTGCCACTCTCCTCGATGTGTTCTTTGTAGGTGATTCTGATAAAGCTCTGTTTTACAGTCAACTAACAGCGGCGGGCTTTTCGAAGCACGACTTGATCTACCTCACATATGATATGCAGATAGTTACGACTGAAACAGTATTTTCTTACCGAGATTTCCAGAACATTAACTATCAAAATTTACGGTCTGACGTTGTGGAGATACAATGGGACAGCATTTACCTTATGCCCTCAGTTAATCAGCAGGTATCATTTCTAGAAGTTAGTTTGAGAACACTTTTCAATGAACACGTTCCGCTACGACCTAGAACAATTAAAAGTAGTTCTCCTCCTTGGTTTAACAGAGGTATTGCAGAACTGATCCACAAACGTAATCTTGCTTACATTCGCTGGAAACGTTATAAGCTTCATGTGCTCTACGATATATATCGCTTTATTCGCAAATTGGTTGTTCTACGCATCCAAACTGCGAAACGAGAGTTCTATGAAAATTATTTGAATCCTGTCATTCAACCTGGGAAAGAGCTTTGGCAAAAGCTGCGTAAGTTGGGCAATGGTAAGCAAAAATTTGATGCACCGACAGATGTAGACTGCAACGTCCTCAACTCGCGGTTTGTATCTGTCGCTGCGCCGCTATCCCAAAATCATGACATTCCTGCGTTTGTGGCTCAGTCAAGTGCAATAAGTAGCATTAAAGGAAATTTTAATTTCACTCGTTTAACAGATGAAGACGTCGTTGAAGCCCTGTTGTCTATCAAATCAAATGCAACAGGCTTAGACGAAATAAATCCAAAATTTCTAAAACTTATTCTCCCCTTTATTCTTAAATATATAACGCATATTTTCAATTCCATTCTAACCACCTGCGAATATCCTCTTTTATGGAAAAAGGCAAAAATACTTCCGATACCCAAGAATAAAAATGGAATCAGCTCTGAATACAGACCAATTGCTATACTACCGTTTTTGTCTAAAGTTTTTGAGAAGACTATTCTAAAACAGATACAAGCGCACTTAACGAGCAAGCACTTCTTAAGTACCTCCCAGTCCGGCTTTCGTGTGAAAAGGAGCTGCAAAACCGCACTTTTACTGGTGGTGGACGATATCCGCAAAGCCATGGATGCAAACTGTCGTACATTTTTAATATTATTGGATTTCTCAAAAGCTTTTGACACGGTAGATCATACTATTCTTTGCGATAAGCTGCTGTATAATTTCGAATTCTCTCCTCTTGCAGTCAAACTCATGCACTCCTACCTTATAAATCGTGAGCAATATGTGGCAGTTGGGAATCAAATGTCTTCCTTCCTTGGATTAGCTGCAGGAGTACCGCAGGGTTCCATCCTCGGGCCGTTATTATTCACGCTTTATGTAAATGAAATCCCTCAAATAGTAAAACATTGTTGTGTCCACATGTTTGCAGACGACGTCCAACTTTATCTTTGCTGTCCGCTAGACAGAATAAGTGGTGCTATAGATAACATAAACGAAGACTTAGAAATTATTCAGCAGTGGGCACAAAAGCACAACTTGTCCCTTAATCCAGTAAAATCGAAAGTTCTTTGCATCTACAAACAGACATCGAATACATCCAGCTTTCCGCCCATAAAATTGGGAACATCTTCCATAGAATACGTTCATACGGCAAGGAACTTGGGGATAGTATTCAATGATACTCTATCTTGGACTGATCACGCAACTGCCACAATCGGAAAGGTTTATAATGGTCTCCGTTTGTTATGGCTCACCCAAAGCTCTGTGCCTGTTAAAACCAAGATGCTACTTATTAAGACTCTGCTCTTACCTATATTGTTGTATGGATGCGAAGTCTTTTGTAATGTTGACTGCAATGCTCGACGTAAACTAAATGTTATTTATAACAATTTGGCAATGTACGTCTTTAACAAGAGATATCATGACCATATATCTAGCTACTCTTATCAGATAATGAATCTCAGTTATGATAACCTAATTAAGTTCAGGTCGTTAATTCTACTGCATGAAATTATGCAAACTCGACAGCCCGATTATCTATACAGCAGACTAAATTTTGCCAGCTCACAAAGAACAGCTGTTCTGATTCAGCCCAGATTTAATTGTATACAATCTGAACGTACATTTTTCGTCCACGTCACTCGCTTATGGAACTCATTACCCACGACACTTAGGAGAGTCACAAACGCAAACAATTTCAAAACTAATCTTTTTAATCACTTGGCCAGTGAGACACAATAAACATTAGATCAAATCAATCTTTGGATAGTTCAGGTAGTTTGTAAAATGTACCATTTTTCAATATTAAATACAAATTGTACTTCTTAGTTCTTAATTTATTTTTAAATTGTTATTTATGTTAGCACTTGAATGATTTCTTAAGCCTTTCACAAATAATGAGATGATGTAATCTTACCGTGAAACTATTTAAATAAATAAATATGAAATATGAAATATGATCTCCTCGCCGGCGTTTGGATAGGACAAATGTGCCAGTCGCTCGATATCCACTTGCAATTGCTGGAGAGTTTCTCCTCTCACCTGAACTCTTCTGCGCAACTGGACCCTATATACTTGCTGCATGTGGTCGTCCCCAAATCGCATCTCGATGGCTTTTACCAGACTATCGTAGATGCATTGCTTGTCCTCGGGAATGGTTTGCAGAAGCTCTGCAGCTGATCCTCTAAGCGTGAATGTGGCGGCAATGGACTTCTCTTCGCCGTTCCAGTTGTTCGTCATTGCCGCAGCTTTGAACTGTCTCTTATATATTGGCCATGATGTTTGTCCATCGAAGACGGGAGGCTGCATCTCTTTCCTTCTCGGGCAGTCGGTTGAATGCCCCCGAACTTTCTGTTTCTTCACGGATTCGAGTTCCTTTGCCAAATTCTCGAATCTTCCGTCAACAGCCACGATTTTTGTTTGAACATTCTCGAATTTTGTTTCAACATTCTCGATCTTTGTTTCAACATTCTCGAATCTTCCTTCAACGGCTGTTTCAAATGTCTCAATTTGAGCCTCTACAATTTCAATCTTCTCATCAATTGTCCCGAATCTTGTTTCCAAACTTTTATTTTGTTCGTCAAATTTGCTTTCGAGAACACCCCTTTGATCGAATAGCTGTTGCTCTAGAGAATTCTTTTGTTCATCGAGCTTGGCATCTAGAGAATTCTTTTGTTCAACCAAGGAATTTTCTAGCTTCTCGAATTTTTCATTTTGAGAATTCTTTTGCTCATCGAAAGAATTATCTATATTCTCGAATTTTCTATTCTGATCGTCGAATTTTTCAGATAGCAATTTCATTAAAGCCGACATGTCACTCGTCGTACTTACTTGTTCTTCTTCGACGTCAAACAAAGCTGTTTCAGGATCTGTACCCTCGTCCGACATTATTTTCCGCAACTTAATGATCAATTCTCTCTTCGTACCAGCCGTGGGCTGATCCCGCTGGCTCAGTGCTTCCTTTAGTTGCACCAATGACAAATCTTCTAGCAATTTCCGAACCATTTTTTTTGTCACTTACACAATAAGCAATACACAAAATGTGTCTTATTCCACTTTTCTGACACCAATGTAATATTCTTGCTGGGGTTCGTTTAAATAAAACCGTCTTTTGTGTATTTTAATTGTTTATTTATTACCAAACACCAACTTTACTTTAACACAATATTCAAAGACTTTATTATTTATTTATTTTAAATCAAACGGTCGCTACAGACTTATTTTCACAATGTCGCTTGTTTTCACCACTGGTCTAATGTCCCTCTTGTAATCGCTGTATTCACTTATAAACAACTGTGTCGACGGTGGTTGTGGTATTGGTATTTATATGAAATTGCAAGGTGTTCTAGAACATGCTAAATGTTTCTCCGGGTGAATCGAGGATCCTGGAATATTGGGATATTTTGTGGAACAATTGTGGAACGTAAGCACATCAGGTTGGAATATCTGCTGCTAACAGGTTTTGCAATAGATGTCGTTGCTACAGTTTGAGATACAGTATTTTAGTTTTTGGTACACAAACCATCCTGCAGTCAATGCTGAAAAGTTCTTGGCCTGACAATGAAAGACTGCAGTTTTCAGTTAAAAAATGACTTTATTTTTCTACATAATCTCCCTTGACTTTAACACACTTAGTCCAGCATTTCTCCAACATCAGTATTCCTTCTCGGAAGTGAGAGTCTGGAAGGCTGTGAAAATATTCATCTACGGCCCTCTCAACTTCTGCATTGGATGCGAGCGCTTCCCAGAAACAAATTTCTTCAAGTTTGGGAACAGATGGAAGTCTGAGGGTGCCAAATCAGGTGAATAGGGGGGATGGTGTAGAAAATAATAAGTTTTCGGAGCACAAGAAATTATACGACCACGCTAAGCAAAGTTCAAAGGAAAAAGGGAATTTATTCAATACGAAGTATTACCATGTTCCCACCAAACGAAATCACAAGATTTCGCCAAATCTCTCCAAATCTAGGAGATTTCGCAATACATTTTCAAGATTTCGAAATTTCGGCGAAATCTACTTGAAATCTCCTTGAGTTCATCCAGCCGTGATAGGTTGTGAAACCAAGGAAGCCTACAGCGTGAACTTTGGTTCATTTTGGTGTTCATTTATAGATGTCAAAACATTAGTACTGCGTTCCAGGTCAAGCGCAATTTGTGAAATTTGCGAAATATGTGAGTTTGGATTTGGGACTAGATCGAGTTAATTTATTAATTTTACATAAGCTGAAAGCATTTGCCATTACTTAATGAGCATTCCTCTGCACAACTGGTTGAAAGCTTTAAGAGCATTGACCTAACGCCTGTTAATGTTTCAGCAGCTACTCACTTTTCAAATGATTCTGCCACTCTCCTCGATGTGTTCTTTGTAGGTGATTCTGATAAAGCTCTGTTTTACAGTCAACTAACAGCGGCGGGCTTTTCGAAGCACGACTTGATCTACCTCACATATGATATGCAGATAGTTACGACTGAAACAGTATTTTCTTACCGAGATTTCCAGAACATTAACTATCAAAATTTACGGTCTGACGTTGTGGAGATACAATGGGACAGCATTAACCTTATGCCCTCAGTTAATCAGCAGGTATCATTTCTAGAAGTTAGTTTGAGAACACTTTTCAATGAACACGTTCCGCTACGACCTAGAACAATTAAAAGTAGTTCTCCTCCTTGGTTTAACAGAGGTATTGCAGAACTGATCCACAAACGTAATCTTGCTTACATTCGCTGGAAACGTTATAAGCTTCATGTGCTCTACGATATATATCGCTTTATTCGCAAATTGGTTGTTCTACGCATCCAAACTGCGAAACGAGAGTTCTATGAAAATTATTTGAATCCTGTCATTCAACCTGGGAAAGAGCTTTGGCAAAAGCTGCGTAAGTTGGGCAATGGTAAGCAAAAATTGGATGCACCGACAGATGTAGACTGCAACGTCCTCAACTCGCGGTTTGTATCTGTCGCTGCGCCGCTATCCCAAAATCATGACATTCCTGCGTTTGTGGCTCAGTCAAGTGCAATAAGTAGCATTGAAGGAAATTTTAATTTCACTCGTTTAACAGATGAAGACGTCGTTGAAGCCCTGTTGTCTATCAAATCAAATGCAACAGGCTTAGACGAAATAAATCCAAAATTTCTAAAACTTATTCTCCCCTTTATTCTTAAATATATAACGCATATTTTCAATTCCATTCTAACCACCTGCGAATATCCTCTTTTATGGAAAAAGGCAAAAATACTTCCGATACCCAAGAATAAAAATGGAATCAGCTCTGAATACAGACCAATTGCTATACTACCGTTTTTGTCTAAAGTTTTTGAGAAGACTATTCTAAAACAGATACAAGCGCACTTAACGAGCAAGCACTTCTTAAGTACCTCCCAGTCCGGCTTTCGTGTGAAAAGGAGCTGCAAAACCGCACTTTTACTGGTGGTGGACGATATCCGCAAAGCCATGGATGCAAACTGTCGTACATTTTTAATATTATTGGATTTCTCAAAAGCTTTTGACACGGTAGATCATACTATTCTTTGCGATAAGCTGCTGTATAATTTCGAATTCTCTCCTCTTGCAGTCAAACTCATGCACTCCTACCTCATAAATCGTGAGCAATATGTGGCAGTTGGGAATCAAATGTCTTCCTTCCTTGGATTAGCTGCAGGAGTACCGCAGGGTTCCATCCTCGGGCCGTTATTATTCACGCTTTATGTAAATGAAATCCCTCAAATAGTAAAACATTGTTGTGTCCACATGTTTGCAGACGACGTCCAACTTTATCTTTGCTGTCCGCTAGACAGAATAAGTGGTGCTATAGATAACATAAACGAAGACTTAAAAATTATTCAGCAGTGGGCACAAAAGCACAACTTGTCCCTTAATCCAGTAAAATCGAAAGTTCTTTGCATCTACAAACAGACATCGAATACATCCAGCTTTCCGCCCATAAAATTGGGAACATCTTCCATAGAATACGTTCATACGGCAAGGAACTTGGGGATAGTATTCAATGATACTCTATCTTGGACTGATCACGCAACTGCCACAATCGGAAAGGTTTATAATGGTCTCCGTTTGTTATGGCTCACCCAAAGCTCTGTGCCTGTTAAAACCAAGATGCTACTTATTAAGACTCTGCTCTTACCTATATTGTTGTATGGATGCGAAGTCTTTTGTAATGTTGACTGCAATACTCGACGTAAACTAAATGTTATTTATAACAATTTGGCAATGTACGTCTTTAACAAGAGATATCATGACCATATATCTAGCTACTCTTATCAGATAATGAATCTCAGTTATGATAACCTAATTAAGTTCAGGTCGTTAATTCTACTGCATGAAATTATGCAAACTCGACAGCCCGATTATCTATACAGCAGACTAAATTTTGCCAGCTCACAAAGAACAGCTGTTCTGATTCAGCCCAGATTTAATTGTATACAATCTGAACGTACATTTTTCGTCCACGTCACTCGCTTATGGAACTCATTACCCACGACACTTAGGAGAGTCACAAACGCAAACAATTTCAAAACTAATCTTTTTAATCACTTGGCCAGTGAGACACAATAAACATTAGATCAAATCAATCTTTGGATAGTTCAGGTAGTTTGTAAAATGTACCATTTTTCAATATTAAATACAAATTGTACTTCTTAGTTCTTAATTTATTTTTAAATTGTTATTTATGTTAGCACTTGAATGATTTCTTAAGCCTTTCACAAATAATGAGATGATGTAATCTTACCGTGAAACTATTTAAATAAATAAATATGAAATATGAAATATGATCTCCTCGCCGGCGTTTGGATAGGACAAATGTGCCAGTCGCTCGATATCCACTTGCAATTGCTGGAGAGTTTCTCCTCTCACCTGAACTCTTCTGCGCAACTGGACCCTATATACTTGCTGCATGTGGTCGTCCCCAAATCGCATCTCGATGGCTTTTACCAGACTATCGTAGATGCATTGCTTGTCCTCGGGAATGGTTTGCAGAAGCTCTGCAGCTGATCCTCTAAGCGTGAATGTGGCGGCAATGGACTTCTCTTCGCCGTTCCAGTTGTTCGTCATTGCCGCAGCTTTGAACTGTCTCTTATATATTGGCCATGATGTTTGTCCATCGAAGACGGGAGGCTGCATCTCTTTCCTTCTCGGGCAGTCGGTTGAATGCCCCCGAACTTTCTGTTTCTTCACGGATTCGAGTTCCTTTGCCAAATTCTCGAATCTTCCGTCAACAGCCACGATTTTTGTTTGAACATTCTCGAATTTTGTTTCAACATTCTCGATCTTTGTTTCAACATTCTCGAATCTTCCTTCAACGGCTGTTTCAAATGTCTCAATTTGAGCCTCTACAATTTCAATCTTCTCATCAATTGTCCCGAATCTTGTTTCCAAACTTTTATTTTGTTCGTCAAATTTGCTTTCGAGAACACCCCTTTGATCGAATAGCTGTTGCTCTAGAGAATTCTTTTGTTCATCGAGCTTGGCATCTAGAGAATTCTTTTGTTCAACCAAGGAATTTTCTAGCTTCTCGAATTTTTCATTTTGAGAATTCTTTTGCTCATCGAAAGAATTATCTATCTTCTCGAATTTTCTATTCTGATCGTCGAATTTTTCAGATAGCAATTTCATTAAAGCCGACATGTCACTCGTCGTACTTACTTGTTCTTCTTCGACGTCAAACAAAGCTGTTTCAGGATCTGTACCCTCGTCCGACATTATTTTCCGCAACTTAATGATCAATTCTCTCTTCGTACCAGCCGTGGGCTGATCCCGCTGGCTCAGTGCTTCCTTTAGTTGCACCAATGACAAATCTTCTAGCAATTTCCGAACCATTTTTTTTGTCACTTACACAATAAGCAATACACAAAATGTGTCTTATTCCACTTTTCTGACACCAATGTAATATTCTTGCTGGGGTTCGTTTAAATAAAACCGTCTTTTGTGTATTTTAATTGTTTATTTATTACCAAACACCAACTTTACTTTAACACAATATTCAAAGACTTTATTATTTATTTATTTTAAATCAAACGGTCGCTACAGACTTATTTTCACAATGTCGCTTGTTTTCACCACTGGTCTAATGTCCCTCTTGTAATCGCTGTATTCACTTATAAACAACTGTGTCGACGGTGGTTGTGGTATTGGTATTTATATGAAATTGCAAGGTGTTCTAGAACATGCTAAATGTTTCTCCGGGTGAATCGAGGATCCTGGAATATTGGGATATTTTGTGGAACAATTGTGGAACGTAAGCACATCAGGTTGGAATATCTGCTGCTAACAGGTTTTGCAATAGATGTCGTTGCTACAGTTTGAGATACAGTATTTTAGTTTTTGGTACACAAACCATCCTGCAGTCAATGCTGAAAAGTTCTTGGCCTGACAATGAAAGACTGAAGTTTTCAGTTAAAAAATGACTTTATTTTTCTACATAATCTCCCTTGACTTTAACACACTTAGTCCAGCATTTCTCCAACATCAGTATTCCTTCTCGGAAGTGAGAGTCTGGAAGGCTGTGAAAATATTCATCTACGGCCCTCTCAACTTCTGCATTGGATGCGAGCGCTTCCCAGAAACAAATTTCTTCAAGTTTGGGAACAGATGGAAGTCTGAGGGTGCCAAATCAGGTGAATAGGGGGGATGGTGTAGAAAATAATAAGTTTTCGGAGCACAAGAAATTATACGACCACGCTAAGCAAAGTTCAAAGGAAAAAGGGAATTTATTCAATACGAAGTATTACCATGTTCCCACCAAACGAAATCACAAGATTTCGCCAAATCTCTCCAAATCTAGGAGATTTCGCAATACATTTTCAAGATTTCGAAATTTCGGCGAAATCTACTTGAAATCTCCTTGAGTTCATCCAGCCGTGATAGGTTGTGAAACCAAGGAAGCCTACAGCGTGAACTTTGGTTCATTTTGGTGTTCATTTATAGATGTCAAAACATTAGTACTGCGTTCCAGGTCAAGCGCAATTTGTGAAATTTGCGAAATATGTGAGTTTGGATTTGGGACTAGATCGAGTTAATTTATTAATTTTACATAAGCTGAAAGCATTTGCCATTTCTCTTTCCTTGTGTTCGTACGCATGCTTGACATACAAAGGAAAAAGGGATATTTCGCCAATTTCTTAGTTTAATTTTTTTAAGTGAAACAACATTCTCGGAAGGGGATATTGATCTTAAAATCAACACGGGAGTGAGTTGTAAGACACAGAAATAAAAAAAAACGTACAAAACCTTATTTGCGTGATAAAAATGTATCAATAAAACAAAAAATTGTTATAAAGTTCACCGATACGAAGCTATTTCTTCCCTCAGTGGAACACGTCTCATGGCAGTTCTCATTCCGGCTATCGTTGGAGGTGGCAATGGTATAGTAGTAACGTCGTCAATTGGCATTGTAATGGTTCATGGTTCGAATCCGGACGTCCACAAGCATTACCATATTTCTCATGAAATACATAAAGTCAGTCCGATCAATTGCGAACGCTTGTGTGAACACTACTGCGAAGGCATGTGTTGGCGACTAAATATATTTCACCAAAGATACCACACAATAACTAACATAGAATAACTAAGAATATTTAAACAAACTAACCTAAACAATGCCCACAATAAATGTCAAACTTAATAATAATATTTCTAAACAAATATGTGCCTGTATTGGTAATTAAATTGAATTTGTTATATACTAAACACAAAGAAGTAATGTTAATGCTCAATAACTGAAAGTTCATACATTATAAATATTAGTCGAATTGAATAAACGAACTTACTGGTTTTATAACGTGGATAGATACGGGTGTTTTATTTAACCGGCTCCAAGCGGTATATTCTCCAAGTGGTATATTTTCCAAGCGGTATTCTTTCGAGTGGTACACTCTCCAAGTGGTATTTTTCGATATTCAAATTTTCCAACGGATATTTTACAAATCATCTCCTTGTGCGACACTATCGTTTTCATACGAAAACAGTATGACACTAGCAGTAGCTTGGTCATATGGCTGGAAAAATTGTTCGCTCTATTGGATAAATGATTTGTCTACGACATCGGTCGCAAAAAAAAAATAAAAAATGCTGAGTCGGAAGCAAAGGAAAAAAATTGCAAAAATTTCCCCAGTTATTTGGACACCACCCCCGGAGTTTCTTTGATACATAAACAACTGATTAATTTGGTTATCTCAGCTGTTCCGATATGTAAGGTATTATTCATAATATTTGCATAACTTGGAACGCACTCCAGCCTACAAAATTGCCAATTATTAGCATTTGAAATCACTTTAACTCGGTGGAAACGGCTTTCGAGATTTCGGTAAAAGTTCATCGAAATCTCGGGATTTCGGTTCGGTGGGAACATGGTATATGACATTAATCGCAAATATTGATTGTAAGAAAGAGCAGAGTTGCCAGTATTTAATTTTAAGTTATTCTATTACATTACAATATCCCCACTATAACGCAAAAATTCTATTGGCAAACTCCAAGCCCACAACCTTAACGCAAAAATCATTCTTCTGTTTAGCAACTGCCTTCGTCAAAAAGTCCGCTATCATACGGCCGGTTTCGATGTACTTCAATTTAATGTTGCCTTCGCGAGCGTCTGACAAACATCCGAGAGTATTGTTGTCATGAAAAAGCTTCTCAAATCGCCGTTCGGATTCGGCATTAAACTGTAGGTCCCTTCCATTCGTGTGAAAAATATAACGCACACAACATGAGTGGTTGCGAGAAGCTAGGCCCTGGCACTTTAAAGAGCTGTTGCGCCAAATATTTGTATTTTTTCGATGACTTCGTGCCTCACGAGATGGTGTCGGACATCGATGTGCTTGGATCGCGGTCGATATGCATTTAGTGCGGCAAGATTAAGCGCACTCTTATTGTCACAGTATAGGGTTGGTGTACACGTACTATCCGTCAGCTCGTGTACCAAACGTTTGAGCCACATTGCCTCCTGCGTTGCTGCCGACAGCGACATGTATTCAGCCTCGGTTGTTGATAGTGCTACGGTGGCCTGCTTCTTTGAGTTCCAAGAAAGTGCTGCTCCTTGTAGCATGTGTAGTGTATCCACTAACTGACGCCACTGCCCAAAACATAAACAATAACAAAGTGACGGAGTAAATTTGTAGCGACAGTTTGATTTGAAATAAATACAGAACAAAGTGATTGAATATTGTATTAAAGTAAAGTTCGTAATTGATAATAAATAAACGGTTAAAATACACAAAAGACGGTTTTATTTAAACGAACCCCAGCAAGAATATTACATCGGTGTCAGAAAAGTGGAATAAAACAAATTTTATGTATTGCTTATTGTGAAGTGAAAAACAAAAGAAAAAAATGGTTCGGAAATTGCTAGAAGATTTGTCCTTGATGCAATTAAAGAAAGTACTGAGCCAGCGGGATCAACCTACGGCTGGTACGAAAAGAGAATTGATTATTAGGTTGCGGAAAATAATGACGGACGAGGGTCCAGATCCTGAAACAGCTTTGTTTGACGTCGAAGAAGAACAAGTAAGTACGACGAGTGACATGTCGGCTTTAATGAAATTGGTATCTGAAAAATCCGATCAGAACAGAAAATTCGAGAAGCTAGATAATTCGTTTGATGAGCAAACTAAAAAGCTGTATGTGCAAAAAAAGAAGTTCGAGCTACTAGAAAATCCCTTAGCTGAGCAGAAGAATTCTGATGCTAAGCTCGACGAGAAAAATAATTCCCTAGAAGCTAAGATCGACGAACAAAAGAACTCTCTAGAGCAACAGCTATTCGATCAAAGGAGTGTTCTCGAAAGCAAATTCGATGAACAAAATGAAAGTTTGGAAACAAGATTTGAAACAATTGATGATAAGATTGAAAATGTAGAGGCCAAAATTGAGAATGTTGAAACAAAATTCGAGGCTGTTGAAGGAAGATTCGAGAATTTGGCAAAGGAACTCGAACGCGTGAAGAAACAGAAAGTTCGGGAGTATTCAACCGACTGCCCGAGAAAGAAAGAGATGCACACTCCCGTCTTCGATGGACAGTCATCATAGCCGATGTATAAGAGGCAGTTCGAAGCAGTGGCAATGACGAACAACTGGGACGATGAAGAGAGGTCCGTTGCCTTCACGCTTGCGCTTAGAGGATCAGCTGCAGAGCTACTACAAACCATTCCCGAGGACAAATAACGCAACTACGACGTCTGGTGAAAGCCATTGAGATGCGATTTGGGGACGACCACATGCAGCAAGTATAAAGGGTCAAGTTGCGCAGAAGGGCCCAGATGGAGGGTGAGACGCTCTAGCAATTGCAAGCAGACATCGAGCGGCTGGCACATTTGTCCTATCCAAACGCTGATGAGGAGATCTTTAACGAGATTGCAGCAGAAGGATTTACCCATGCCATAGCCGATGAAAAATTGCAAATGGCGGTAAGAATGGATGGAAAGAAAACGCTCGCCGAAGCTTTGGCGTTTGCTATGACAATGAAGGCGGCAGACCAGGCATATCAGGGAATCCACCGTGAGAGGGAACTAGCCACCGTCGAATGCTCTTGCCAGAAGATGGACGTCGAAAAACGAAATAACGCTCGCAGAGTACAAATTCGTTGCTGGAACTGCAACATGATAAGACACCTACAACGGCAATGCAGAAATCCACCCAGACGCGGAAACTGTCCACATTGTGCGAATAGGCAACGCAACGAAAAACCATCCAACAGGGATAACATCCATCCTGCTGGTCAGCCTTCCCGAAACCAGGAGTCGGGAAACGCCTAAGAGCCAGCTTCACGGGGCAGAAGTTGGCTATTGGAATCGAAGCCCCCAAGACCACCATCCAGGTCTTCCAAACCGAACAACGCAACAAGAGTCTAACAGTGGAAGCATTCATCGGCAAAAATAAATGCGTGGCTACCATCGATATCAACGACATCGGGATGCAAGTTCTGCGGTACCAGAACGTAGAGATTCTAATAGTATAAAGGAACGAGAATGCAGCACATGTAAGGACAATTCTCAGCAAGGACGAAGTCTTACCACCATCTTCCAAGACTATCATTTGGACAAAACTAGAGGGTGATTCTGCGAGCCAGATTTACAAAGGAATTCCCCAAATTACATCGTGGGAAAAGTTTTAGTAGAGACAAAGAACAGCCTGGTTCCAGTAAGGCTCATGAACTTAAAGAACTATAGCATCAAACTAAAACAAAGGGAAATTATTGGTAAATGTGTGCCGATATGTTCAATCTCGACAATAACTGAAAAGGAGTTTGCGAGCGAGCCATAGCAGAAAATCTAATCGGTGAGTACGCTGATATATTTGCCTCACAGGATGGAGAGTATGGCCAAACACATCTGGTGCAACATCGCACAGACACTGGAGATGCCAGACCAATCCGCCACCCTGCCAGACGACTACCATTGGCAAAGCAGATGGAAGTTGCGGAGATGGTGTCAACGATGGAGAAGGAAGGGCTCATCGAAAGTTCTAAGAGTCCGTAAGCCTCACATGTTGTACTGGTCAAGAAGAAAGACGGTATATAATTATTTTTGTCACTACGTACATACTGTAATATTCTTGCTGGGGTTCGTTTAAATAAAACCGTCTTTTGTGTATTTTAATTGTTTATTTATTATCAAACACCAACTTTACTTTAACACAATATTCAATGAGTTTATTATTTATTTATTTTAAATCAAACGGTCGCTACAGACTTATTTTCACAATGTCGCTTGTTTTCACCACTGGTCTAATGTCCCTCTTGTAATCGCTGTATTCACTTATAAACAACTGTCTCTACGGTGGTTGTGGTATGGGTATTTATATGAAATTGCAAGGGGTTCTAGAACATGCTAAATGTTTCTCCGGGTAAATCGAGGATCCTAGAATATTGGGATATTTTGTGGAACAATTGTGGAACGTAAGCACATCAGGTTGGAATATTTACTGCTAACATGTTTTGCAATAGATGTTGTTGCTACAGTTTGAGATACAGTATTTTAGTTTTTGGTACACAAACCATCCTGTAGTCAATGCTACACTGCCCCTCTCTTAAACTTGTTCGTCCCGAACAGGATCATCTGGGTTACTGCCATGGTAACGATGAAGACGATCCAGGTGGACAATTTTCATCTTGCCTCTTACTCCACGCTGGATCCGGAAGACGACGTCATTGATGCCTGTGACCACTTTATAAGGGCTCTCCCAGTCTTGCTGCAGCTTAGGTGACCTCCCCTTTTGCCGGTGTGGATTGTACAACCATACTAGGTCTCCCTCGTGAAAGCTGGACGTTGGTTTTCATGCGGTCACTCACTATCCTTACCCTCGTCCTGGTCCTCTGATGTATGTTTCGAATCCTTTCCCTGAGGTCTGCCATGTTTTCCTCTTCACATTTGGGCTCATCGTTAGGGGATCCAAACTTCACCTCACTAGGTAGCCGAACTGCTCGACCAAACAAGACTTCGGATGGAGTATGTAAAAGTAGTACTGTGCACTGCATTTCAGTAGGCCATCAAGAAGAGAGGAATTTGTCGATCCCAATCGCGCTGGTGGTCTTCTACGACCTTGGAGAGATGTTCGTTTAAGGTTCTGTGTAAGCGCTCTACCATCCCGTCGGATTGCGGATGAAGCGGAGTTGTCTTCGTCCTTTTAATTCCTAGTTGTTGGCATACCTCTTGGAATATCTTTGATTCAAAGTTTCGTCCTTGGTCAGAATGCAGTTCCATAGGCACGCCAAATCTGCTCACCCAGTTGTTGACGATCTGTTCCACGATGGTCTTCGCTTCCTGGTTAGGGATGGCGAACGCTTCCGGCCATTTGCTGAAGTAGTCCATGACGACTAGGATGTAACGGTTGCCATTGTCGGTTTCCGGAAACGGACCAGCGATGTCAGCGGCGATCCGTTCAAATGGCGCACCCACGTTGTACTGTTGCAACTTGCCTCGCGTTTTTGGCACCAACTTTCTACGTCGTCCCTTGCGCTGAGCCAATAGAAACGTTCTTGCACCTTCTCCAGCGTCTTGTTTGCACCCAAATGACCTCCAGATGCTCCATCATGTATCTCCCGTAGCACCTCGTGTACTTTTGATCGCGGCAAGACAAGCTGCATTATGAAATCTTTCCCGTCCGGCCTTTCCCATTTCCTTTTCAGTACACCATCTTGCACATGAAGGGAGTCCCACTGAGCCCAGTATGCCTTGAGAGTGGGGCTTCTGTCCGAGATGTCTTGTCCATTTGGCTTTTCCATAAACTCCTTCCACGTTAATATCGGCTCGATGTCTGGGTCTTCTTTTTGAGCGTTGCGGATTTCCTCTGCACTCCAACCGGCGATAGGCTCAGCTCTTACCCTTTGGATGGAAAGAAGGTTCTTCTCTTCCTGTCGCACAGAATGCTTGCAGTCGATCTCGCATGGTTGCCGGAATAAGGCATCTGCATTAGAATGGAGTTTGGTTTGGGGGACCTGGATGGTGGTATTGGGGGTGTCGACTCTGATATCCGACTTCCGCCCCGTGAAACTGGTTCTTGAGCGGTCTCCCCACTCCTGGTTTCGGGAAGCCTGACCAGCAGGATGGATGTTATACCTGTTGGATGGTATTTCTCTACGTCGCCAATTACCATAGTGTGGATAGTTTCTGCGACTGGGTAGAATTCTGCATTGCCCTTGTAGGTGCCCTCTTTTGTTGCAGTTCCAGCAACGAATTTGTCCTCGGCGAGCGCTGTTTCGGACTTCGACGTCCATCCTCTGGCAAAAACATTCGACGGCGGCTACTTCCCTTACACGGTGGATTCCCTGACACGCCTGTCATTCTTCAGTTTAAGAGAGTCGGAGAGAGAAACTCAATGCTGAAAGCCCTCGCTAACTACCGCAAACAGTCAAAGCGGCCGATTTCGTTAAGAGACATTGTTCTGAACTCAAACAGCAATGTGTTCGTGAATGAGAGTTTGACGCCACGAAATCGAACTATTCTTCAACACGCAGTACGTATGAAGAAAAAAGGGCAGTTATCTTCTGTGCACACACATCTTGGGTCAGTGTTAGTCAAATTCAACAAAGACGGGGAAACTGTAGCCGTAGAAGACCTTGCCGTGAGATTTCAGCTGAGAGAACAAGAAGACACCGTTTGATATAAAAGAAATCTTTCATTTTACAATAATTACCGTAACCTCTCTTTTGTTGATTATTTTAAATTTTCTCTTTTGTATTTATCGATGGCCAAAGTTTTGTTTGTTTTTGTTTGTGTTTTTGTCTCTCTACAATCTCCTTTTTTTTAAAAACTTTATCAGTGGAGTCAGGTGTTTATCGTGGTGGGATCGGTTCTAGCGAGAGTGATATGGATGGAAATACGTATCGGATGATTCGGATTTTGCATTCCCAAAAAAAAGGCCTACATGTTTGTCACATAAATGCACAAAGCCTGACGCCTAAATTGGATGAATTTCGTCTGCTGTTTGTTGATTCTGGGGTTGACGTTATTTGTATATCCGAGACGTGGTTTAGTTCTGATATCAGAGATAGCGCCTACAAGGTTGATGGTTATAAGCTTTTTCGTGGTGATCGGATTGGTCAAGGGGGTGGGGGTGTGGCTGCTTATGTTCGCGACGGATTAGTATGTACAATTGCTTGCAAGTCAAACCATAGTAGTACTTCCGATTATCTGTTCCTTAATATTTCATGTGGTATTGAACATTTGCTACTTGGAGTAATCTACAGACCCAAAAAGAGCATAGATATGACTCCCGTTTTCAGAACCCTAGAAGGAATAACATGTTCGACTCCTAATATCATTATTTGTGGTGACCTAAACTGCAATCTACTTAATGAGCATTCCTCTGCACAACTGGTTGAAAGCTTTAAGAGCATTGACCTAACGCCTGTTAATGTTTCAGCAGCTACTCACTTTTCAAATGATTCTGCCACTCTCCTCGATGTGTTCTTTGTAGGTGATTCTGATAAAGCTCTGTTTTACAGTCAACTAACAGCGGCGGGCTTTTCGAAGCACGACTTGATCTACCTAACATATGATATGCAGATAGTTACGACTGAAACAGTATTTTCTTACCGAGATTTCCAGAACATTAACTATCAAAATTTACGGTCTGACGTTGTGGAGATACAATGGGACAGCATTTACCTTATGCCCTCAGTTAATCAGCAGGTATCATTTCTAGAAGTTAGTTTGAGAACACTTTTCAATGAACACGTTCCGCTACGACCTAGAACAATTAAAAGTAGTTCTCCTCCTTGGTTTAACAGAGGTATTGCAGAACTGATCCACAAACGTAATCTTGCTTACATTCGCTGGAAACGTTATAAGCTTCATGTGCTCTACGATATATATCGCTTTATTCGCAAATTGGTTGTTCTACGCATCCAAACTGCGAAACGAGAGTTCTATGAAAATTATTTGAATCCTGTCATTCAACCTGGGAAAGAGCTTTGGCAAAAGCTGCGTAAGTTGGGCAATGGTAAGCAAAAATTGGATGCACCGACAGATGTAGACTGCAACGTCCTCAACTCGCGGTTTGTATCTGTCGCTGCGCCGCTATCCCAAAATCATGACATTCCTGCGTTTGTGGCTCAGTCAAGTGCAATAAGTAGCATTGAAGGAAATTTTAATTTCACTCGTTTAACAGATGAAGACGTCGTTGAAGCCCTGTTGTCAATCAAATCAAATGCAACAGGCTTAGACGAAATAAATCCAAAATTTCTAAAACTTATTCTCCCCTTTATTCTTAAATATATAACGCATATTTTCAATTCCATTCTAACCACCTGCGAATATCCTCTTTTATGGAAAAAGGCAAAAATACTTCCGATACCCAAGAATAAAAATGGAATCAGCTCTGAATACAGACCAATTGCTATACTACCGTTTTTGTCTAAAGTTTTTGAGAAGACTATTCTAAAACAGATACAAGCGCACTTAACCAGCAAGCACTTCTTAAGTACCTCCCAGTCCGGCTTTCGTGTGAAAAGGAGCTGCAAAACCGCACTTTTACTGGTGGTGGACGATATCCGCAAAGCCATGGATGCAAACTGTCGTACATTTTTAATATTATTGGATTTCTCAAAAGCTTTTGACACGGTAGATCATACTATTCTTTGCGATAAGCTGCTGTATAATTTCGAATTCTCTCCTCTTGCAGTCAAACTCATGCACTCCTACCTTATAAATCGTGAGCAATATGTGGCAGTTGGGAATCAAATGTCTTCTTTCCTTGGATTAGCTGCAGGAGTACCGCAGGGTTCCATCCTCGGGCCGTTATTATTCACGCTTTATGTAAATGAAATCCCTCAAATAGTAAAACATTGTTGTGTCCACATGTTTGCAGACGACGTCCAACTTTATCTTTGCTGTCCGCTAGACAGAATAAGTGGTGCTATAGATAACATAAACGAAGACTTAGAAATTATTCAGCAGTGGGCACAAAAGCACAACTTGTCCCTTAATCCAGTAAAATCAAAAGTTCTTTGCATCTACAAACAGACATCGAATACATCCAGCTTTCCGCCCATAAAATTGGGAACATACGTTCATACGGCAAGGAACTTGGGGATAGTATTCAATGATACTCTATCTTGGACTGATCACGCAACTGCCACAATCGGAAAGGTTTATAATGGTCTCCGTTTGTTATGGCTCACCCAAAGCTCTGTGCCTGTTAAAACCAAGATGCTACTTATTAAGACTCTGCTCTTACCTATATTGTTGTATGGATGCGAAGTCTTTTGTAATGTTGACTGCAATACTCGACGTAAACTAAATGTTATTTATAACAATTTGGCAATGTACGTCTTTAACAAGAGATATCATGACCATATATCTTGCTACTCTTATCAGATAATGAATCTCAGTTATGATAACCTAATTAAGTTCAGGTCGTTAATTCTACTGCATGAAATTATGCAAACTCGACAGCCCGATTATCTATACAGCAGACTAAATTTTGCCAGCTCACAAAGAACAGCTGTTCTGATTCAGCCCAGATTTAATTGTATACAATCTGAACGTACATTTTTCGTCCACGTCACTCGCTTATGGAACTCATTACCCACGACACTTAGGAGAGTCACAAACGCAAACAATTTCAAAACTAATCTTTTTAATCACTTGGCCAGTGAGACACAATAAACATTAGATCAAATCAATCTTTGGATAGTTCAGGTAGTTTGTAAAATGTTAGCACTTGAATGATTTCTTAAGCCTTTCACAAATAATGAGATGATGTAATCTTACCGTGAAACTATTTAAATAAATAAATATGAAATATGAAATATGATCTCCTCGCCGGCGTTTGGATAGGACAAATGTGCCAGTCGCTCGATATCCACTTGCAATTGCTGGAGAGTTTCTCCTCTCACCTGAACTCTTCTGCGCAACTGGACCCTATATACTTGCTGCATGTGGTCGTCCCCAAATCGCATCTCGATGGCTTTTACCAGACTATCGTAGATGCATTGCTTGTCCTCGGGAATGGTTTGCAGAAGCTCTGCAGCTGATCCTCTAAGCGTGAGTGTGGCGGCAATGGACTTCTCTTCGCCGTTCCAGTTGTTCGTCATTGCCGCAGCTTCGAACTGTCTCTTATATATTGGCCATGATGTTTGTCCATCGAAGACGGGAGGCTGCATCTCTTTCCTTCTCGGGCAGTCGGTTGAATGCCCCCGAACTTTCTGTTTCTTCACGGATTCGAGTTCCTTTGCCAAATTCTCGAATCTTCCGTCAACAGCCACGATTTTTGTTTGAACATTCTCGAATTTTGTTTCAACATTCTCGATCTTTGTTTCAACATTCTCGAATCTTCCTTCAACGGCTGTTTCAAATGTCTCAATTTGAGCCTCTACAATTTCAATCTTCTCATCAATTGTCCCGAATCTTGTTTCCAAACTTTTATTTTGTTCGTCAAATTTGCTTTCAAGAACACCCCTTTGATCGAATAGCTGTTGCTCTAGAGAATTCTTTTGTTCATCGAGCTTGGCATCTAGAGAATTCTTTTGTTCAACCAAGGAATTTTCTAGCTTCTCGAATTTTTCATTTTGAGAATTCTTTTGCTCATCGAAAGAATTATCTATCTTCTCGAATTTTCTATTCTGATTGTCGAATTTTTCAGAAAGCAATTTCATTAAAGCCGACATGTCACTCGTCGTACTTACTTGTTCTTCTTCGACGTCAAACAAAGCTGTTTCAGGATCTGTACCCTCGTCCGTCATTATTTTCCGCAACTTAATGATCAATTCTCTCTTCGTACCAGCCGTGGGCTGATCCCGCTGGCTCAGTGCTTCCTTTAGTTGCACCAATGACAAATCTTCTAGCAATTTCCGAACCATTTTTTTTTTTGTCACTTACACAATAAGCAATACACAAAATGTGTCTTATTCCACTTTTCTGACACCAATGTAATATTCTTGCTGGGGTTCGTTTAAATAAAACCGTCTTTTGTGTATTTTAATTGTTTATTTATTACCAAACACCAACTTTACTTTAACACAATATTCAAAGACTTTATTATTTATTTATTTTAAATCAAACGGTCGCTACAGACTTATTTTCACAATGTCGCTTGTTTTCACCACTGGTATAATGTCCCTCTTGTAATCGCTGTATTCACTTATAAACAACTGTGTCGACGGTGGTTGTGGTATTGGTATTTATATGAAATTGCAAGGTGTTCTAGAACATGCTAAATGTTTCTCCGGGTGAATCGAGGATCCTGGAATATTGGGATATTTTGTGGAACAATTGTGGAACGTAAGCACATCAGGTTGGAATATCTGCTGCTAACAGGTTTTGCAATAGATGTCGTTGCTACAGTTTGAGATACAGTATTTTAGTTTTTGGTACACAAACCATCCTGCAGTCAATGCTGAAAAGTTCTTGGCCTGACAATGAAAGACTGAAGTTTTCAGTTAAAAAATGACTTTATTTTTCTACATAATCTCCCTTGACTTTAACACACTTAGTCCAGCATTTCTCCAACATCAGTATTCCTTCTCGGAAGTGAGAGTCTGGAAGGCTGTGAAAATATTCATCTACGGCCCTCTCAACTTCTGCATTGGATGCGAGCGCTTCCCAGAAACAAATTTCTTCAAGTTTGGGAACAGATGGAAGTCTGAGGGTGCCAAATCAGGTGAATAGGGGGGATGGTGTAGAAAATAATAAGTTTTCGGAGCACAAGAAATTATACGACCACGCTAAGCAAAGTTCAAAGGAAAAAGGGAATTTATTCAATACGAAGTATTACCATGTTCCCACCAAACGAAATCACAAGATTTCGCCAAATCTCTCCAAATCTAGGAGATTTCGCAATACATTTTCAAGATTTCGAAATTTCGGCGAAATCTACTTGAAATCTCCTTGAGTTCATCCAGCCGTGATAGGTTGTGAAACCAAGGAAGCCTACAGCGTGAACTTTGGTTCATTTTGGTGTTCATTTATAGATGTCAAAACATTAGTACTGCGTTCCAGGTCAAGCGCAATTTGTGAAATTTGCGAAATATGTGAGTTTGGATTTGGGACTAGATCGAGTTAATTTATTAATTTCACATAAGCTGAAAGCATTTGCCATTTCTCTTTCCTTGTGTTCGTACGCATGCTTGACATACAAAGGAAAAAGGGATATTTCGCCAATTTCTTAGTTTAATTTTTTTAAGTGAAACAACATTCTCGGAAGGGGATATTGATCTTAAAATCAACACGGGAGTGAGTTGTAAGACACAGAAATAAAAAAAAAACGTACAAAACCTTATTTGCGTGATAAAAATGTATCAATAAAACAAAAAATTGTTATAAAGTTCACCGATACGAAGCTATTTCTTCCCTCAGTGGAACACGTCTCATGGCAGTTCTCATTCCGGCTATCGTTGGAGGTGGCAATGGTATAGTAGTAACGTCGTCAATTGGCATTGTAATGGTTCATGGTTCGAATCCGGACGTCCACAAGCATTACCATATTTCTCATGAAATACATAAAGTCAGTCCGATCAATTGCGAACGCTTGTGTGAACACTACTGCGAAGGCATGTGTTGGCGACTAAATATATTTCACCAAAGATACCACACAATAACTAACATAGAATAACTAAGAATATTTAAACAAACTAACCTAAACAATGCCCACAATAAATGTCAAACTTAATAATAATATTTCTAAACAAATATGTGCCTGTATTGGTAATTAAATTGAATTTGTTATATACTAAACACAAAGAAGTAATGTTAATGCTCAATAACTGAAAGTTCATACATTATAAATATTAGTCGAATTGAATAAACGAACTTACTGGTTTTATAACGTGGATAGATACGGGTGTTTTATTTAACCGGCTCCAAGCGGTATATTCTCCAAGTGGTATATTTTCCAAGCGGTATTCTTTCGAGTTATTTTTCGATATTCAAATTTTCCAACGGATATTTTACAAATCATCTCCTTGTGCGACACTATCGTTTTCATACGAAAACAGTATGACACTAGCAGTAGCTTGGTCATATGGCTGGAAAAATTGTTCGCTCTATTGGATAAATGATTTGTCTACGACATCGGTTATCGCAAAAAAAAAATAAAAAATGCTGAGTCGGAAGCAAAGGAAAAAAATTGCAAAAATTTCCCCAGTTATTTGGACACCACCCCCGGAGTTTCTTTGATACATAAACAACTGATTAATTTGGTTATCTCAGCTGTTCCGATATGTAAGGTATTATTCATAATATTTGCATAACTTGGAACGCACTCCAGCCTACAAAATTGCCAATTATTAGCATTTGAAATCACTTTAACTCGGTGGAAACGGCTTTCGAGATTTCGGTAAAAGTTCATCGAAATCTCGGGATTTCGGTTCGGTGGGAACATGGTATATGACATTAATCGCAAATATTGATTGTAAGAAAGAGCAGAGTTGCCAGTATTTAATTTTAAGTTATTCTATTACATTACAATATCCCCACTATAACGCAAAAATTCTATTGGCAAACTCCAAGCCCACACCCTTAACGCAAAAATCATTCTTCTGTTTAGCAACTGCCTTCGTCAAAAAGTCCGCTATCATACGGCCGGTTTCGATGTACTTCAATTTAATGTTGCCTTCGATGACTTCGTGCCGCACGAGATGGTGTCGGACATCGATGTGCTTGGATCGCGGTCGATATGCATTTAGTGCGGCAAGATTAAGCGCACTCTTATTGTCACAGTATAGGGTTGGTGTACACGTACTATCCGTCAGCTCGTGTACCAAACGTTTGAGCCACATTGCCTCCTGCGTTGCTGCCGACAGCGACATGTATTCAGCCTCGGTTGTTGATAGTGCTACGGTGGCCTGCTTCTTTGAGTTCCAAGAAAGTGCTGCTCCTTGTAGCATGTGTAGTGTATCCACTAACTGACGCCACTGCCCAAAACATAAACAATAACAAAGTGACGGAGTAAATTTGTAGCGACAGTTTGATTTGAAATAAATACAGAACAAAGTGATTGAATATTGTATTAAAGTAAAGTTCGTAATTGATAATAAATAAACGGTTAAAATACACAAAAGACGGTTTTATTTAAACGAACCCCAGCAAGAATATTACATCGGTGTCAGAAAAGTGGAATAAAACAAATTTTATGTATTGCTTATTGTGAAGTGAAAAACAAAAGAAAAAAATGGTTCGGAAATTGCTAGAAGATTTGTCCTTGATGCAATTAAAGAAAGTACTGAGCCAGCGGGATCAACCTACGGCTGGTACGAAAAGAGAATTGATTATTAGGTTGCGGAAAATAATGACGGACGAGGGTCCAGATCCTGAAACAGCTTTGTTTGACGTCGAAGAAGAACAAGTAAGTACGACGAGTGACATGTCGGCTTTAATGAAATTGGTATCTGAAAAATCCGATCAGAACAGAAAATTCGAGAAGCTAGATAATTCTTTTGTGGGCAAACTAAAAAGCTGTATGTGCAAAAAAAGAAGTTCGAGCTACTAGAAAATCCCTTAGCTGAGCAGAAGAATTCTGATGCTAAGCTCGACGAGAAAAATAATTCCCTAGAAGCTAAGATCGACGAACAAAAGAACTCTCTAGAGCAACAGCTATTCGATCAAAGGAGTGTTCTCGAAAGCAAATTTGATGAACAAAATGAAAGTTTGGAAACAAGATTTGAAACAATTGATGATAAGATTGAAAATGTAGAGGCCAAAATTGAGAATGTTGAAACAAAATTCGAGGCTGTTGAAGGAAGATTCGAGAATTTGGCAAAGGAACTCGAACGCGTGAAGAAACAGAAAGTTCGGGAGTATTCAACCGACTGCCCGAGAAAGAAAGAGATGCACACTCCCGTCTTCGATGGACAGTCATCATAGCCGATGTATAAGAGGCAGTTCGAAGCAGTGGCAATGACGAACAACTGGGACGATGAAGAGAGGTCCGTTGCCTTCACGCTTGCGCTTAGAGGATCAGCTGCAGAGCTACTACAAACCATTCCCGAGGACAAATAACGCAACTACGACGTCTGGTGAAAGCCATTGAGATGCGATTTGGGGACGACCACATGCAGCAAGTATAAAGGGTCAAGTTGCGCAGAAGGGCCCAGATGGAGGGTGAGACGCTCTAGCAATTGCAAGCAGACATCGAGCGGCTGGCACATTTGTCCTATCCAAACGCTGATGAGGAGATCTTTAACGAGATTGCAACAGAAGGATTTACCCATGCCATAGCCGATGAAAAATTGCAAATGGCGGTAAGAATGGATGGAAAGAAAACGCTCGCCGAAGCTTTGGCGTTTGCTATGACAATGAAGGCGGCAGACCAGGCATGTCAGGGAATCCACCGTGAGAGGGAACTAGCCACCGTCGAATGCTCTTGCCAGAAGATGGACGTCGAAAAACGAAATAACGCTCGCAGAGGACAAATTCGTTGCTGGAACTGCAACATGATAAGACACCTACAACGGCAATGCAGAAATCCACCCAGACGCGGAAACTGTCCACATTGTGCGAATAGGCAACGCAACGAAAAACCATCCAACAGGGATAACATCCATCCTGCTGGTCAGCCTTCCCGAAACCAGGAGTCGGGAAACGCCTAAGAGCCAGCTTCACGGGGCAGAAGTTGGCTATTGGAATCGAAGCCCCCAAGACCACCATCCAGGTCTTCCAAACCAAACAACGCAACAAGAGTCTAACAGTGGAAGCATTCATCGGCAAAAATAAATGCGTGGCTACCATCGATATCAACGACATCGGGATGCAAGTTCTGCGGTACCAGAACGTAGAGATTCTAATAGTATAAAGGAACGAGAATGCAGCACATGTAAGGACAATTCTCAGCAAGGACGAAGTCTTACCACCATCTTCCAAGACTATCATTTGGATAAAACTAGAGGGTGATTCTGCGAGCCAGATTTACAAAGGAATTCCCCAAATTACATCGTGGGAAAAGTTTTAGTAGAGCCAAAGAACAGCCTGGTTCCAGTAAGGCTCATGAACTTAAAGAACTATAGCATCAAACTAAAACAAGGGGAAATTATTGGTAAATGTGTGCCGATATGTTCAATCTCGACAATAACTGAAAAGGAGTTTGCGAGCGAGCCATAGCAGAAAATCTAATCGGTGAGTACGCTGATATATTTGCCTCACAGGATGGAGAGTATGGCCAAACACATCTGGTGCAACATCGCACAGACACTGGAGATGCCAGACCAATCCGCCACCCTGCCAGACGACTACCATTGGCAAAGCAGATGGAAGTTGCGGAGATGGTGTCAACGATGGAGAAGGAAGGGCTCATCGAAAGTTCTAAGAGCCCGTAAGCCTCACATGTTGTACTGGTCAAGAAGAAAGACGGTAGCACTCTATTCTGCGTGGACTACCGGAGACTTAATGACGCCACCAAAAAAGGATAGCTAACCTCTGCCACGGATCGATGACACATTAGATACACTCTCAGGAGCTCGATTATTTTCCACCCTTGATTTGAAGAGTTGTTACTGGCAGGTACAGACCGATCCAAAGGACCGAGAGAAAACTGTGTTCACTGCAGGAAATGAGCTGTTGCTGTTTACAGTAATGCCATTCGGGTTGTGCAACGCTCCGGCAACTTTCGAGCACCTAATGGAACACGTCCTGCGTGGATTGACCTGAAAAACTTGATTGGTGTATCTGGACGACGTGATCGTGATAGGAAAAACATACGAGGAACATCGCGATAACCTGAAGAATGTGCTGGAACGACTTCGAAGTGCTCACCTGAAGCTGAACCCAAAGAAATGTAACCTCTTCAGATCCGAAGTCAAGTACCTGGACCACGTTATCTCATCAGAAGGAGTGCGAACCGATCCAGACAAGGTGGAGGCTGTACAAAACTGGCCAGGCTCAAAAGACAAACACCAACTCAAGAGCTTTTTGGGCCTCGCCACGTACTACCGACGATTCGTAAAGGACTTTGCCGGAATCGCGAAGAGCTTGCACCAACTGACGAAAAAGGAAGGCAATTCAAGTGGTCGGGTGAGTGTGATAAAAGCTTTAAAAATCTTAAGTAACAACTATGCGAAGCACCAACACTAGCATATCCCATTCCTGGAGAAATGTTTATCGTGGATGCAGATGCAAGTAACGCCGGTATCGGAGCGGTACTTTCGCAAGCACACAACGGCCAAGGGAAGGTAGTAGCATGCTTCAGCAAACTGCTCTTCAAGCCCGGAAGGAACTTTTGCGTGACGAGACGAGAACTTCTGGCGCTACTTCTGGCAAACACTTCGATAGATATCTCTACGTCCAAAAGTTCGTTTTGCGCATAGATCACGCTGCTTCAAAATGGCTGCTGCAGTTCAAGAATCCGGAGGGCCAGGTCGCAAGATGGATTGAAAGATTGCAGATGTACGATTACGAAATTCAGCATCGTAAAGGGAAAGTTCATTAATGCGGATGCCTTATCCCGGCGACCATTAAAGATCGACTGCAAGCATTGTAAGCGCCAAGAAGAGAAGAACCTTCCTTCCATCCAAATGTTCCATCGCCGGTTGGAGTGCAAAAGAAATCCGCAACGCTCAACATTTTTGGGTGATTTAACACTATGACAGATCGACCAAGAAATGAAATGTCAAATCGCCCAAAACAGAAATGGGCATTTCATCGCAATTTGAAAATACCAACATATAGGAAGGTCAAAAAAGACGACCAAATTGAAAAAGGTTGAAAAAAATTATTTTCCGCAATTTTGGGCGCAGGGACATTAGTCCCCGGGGCATAAGCCCCACCACATTGGGACATAAAATGTTGGGTCTTATGTCCCACCTACAAACCTGTCAAGGAAAACAACGGCCAAATAAGATGGGACATACATAAGTCCACAATGTATAAACAGTGCAATGTGTAAGGGGGGGCATGCTGCCCCCCTGGCACCCCCCTGCTTGGGGTCACTGTTGGATTTGAGGCGGGTGCGAGGTTGGGTGCGAAACATGGATATAAATAAACTTTGCATACACGCATCCTCGCACCCACCTCAAATCCAACAGTGACGCCAAGCAGGGGGGTTGCAGGGGGGCAGCATGCCCACTTTCTTGGGCGTTTTGTCATTTTTTAATTTTTGGGCGATGTGTCGTTGTATCATATCGCCCATAATTTTAGGGCGATGTGACATTTTTCCGATTTGGGCGATTTGGTTTTGGGCGATTTGACACCCAACCAGTGGAAACAGGTCAAAATGATACATTGTAACCCTTATACAACGACCACTTGTGAAAAAAGGGTACACAACACATTTTGGCTGTACTACTACTTGCGCCGTGGTGCGTAAGACTAATGCGTGTGGGTTTTTTCATAATGCTTTTTTAAAGGCGTGATGGCTTGATCATCGTTGTGTGGATGTTTTAACTTTGAGCAATGTGACCTGACTTGATTTGTTGAAAATGGTTTTATGATTAGTTTTATAATTATTTTTGTCACTACGTACATACTGTAATATTCTTGCTGGGGTTCGTTTAAATAAAACCGTCTTTTGTGTATTTTAATTGTTTATTTATTATCAAACACCAACTTTACTTTAACACAATATTCAATGACTTTATTATTTATTTATTTTAAATCAAACGGTCGCTACAGACTTATTTTCACAATGTCGCTTGTTTTCACCACTGGTCTAATGTCCCTCTTGTAATCGCTGTATTCACTTATAAACAACTGTCTCTACGGTGGTTGTGGTATGGGTATTTATATGAAATTGCAAGGGGTTCTAGAACATGCTAAATGTTTCTCCGGGTAAATCGAGGATCCTAGAATATTGGGATATTTTGTGGAACAATTGTGGAACGTAAGCACATCAGGTTGGAATATCTACTGCTAACAGGTTTTGCAATAGATGTTGTTGCTACAGTTTGAGATACAGTATTTTAGTTTTTGGTACACAAACCATCCTGTAGTCAATGCTACACTGCCCCTCTCTTAAACTTGTTCGTCCCGAACAGGATCATCTGGGTTACTGCCATGGTAACGATGAAGACGATCCAGGTGGACAATTTTCATCTTGCCTCTTACTCCACGCTGGATCCGGAAGACGACGTCATTGATGCCTGTGACCACTTTATAAGGGCTCTCCCAGTCTTGCTGCAGCTTAGGTGACCTCCCATTTTGCCGGTGTGGATTGTACAACCATACTAGGTCTCCCTCGTGGAAGCTGGACGTTGGTTTTCACGCGGTCACTCGCTATCCTTACCCTCGTCCTGGTCCTCTGATGTATGTCTCGAATCCTTTCCCTGAGGTCTGCCACATAGTCCTCTTCACATTTGGGCTCATCGTTAGGGGATCCAAACTTCACCTCACTAGGTAGCCGAACTGCTCGACCAAAAAAGACTTCGGATGGAGTATGTAAAAGTAGTACTGTGCACTGCATTTCAGTAGGCCATCAAGAAGAGAGGAATTTGTCGATCTCAATCGCGCTGGTGGTCTTCTACGACCTTGGAGAGATGTTCGTTTAAGGTTCTGTGTAAGCGCTCTACCATCCCGTCGGATTGCGGATGAAGCAGAGTTGTCTTCGTCCTTTTAATTCCTAGTTGTTGGCATACCTCTTGGAATATCTTTGATTCAAAGTTTCGTCCCTGGTCAGAATGCAGTTCCATAGGCACGCCAAATCTGCTCACCCAGTTGTTGACGACCTGTTCCACGATGGTCTTCGCTTCCTGGTTAGGGATGGAGAACGCTTCCGGCCATTTGCTGAAGTAGTCCATGACGACTAGGATGTAACGGTTGCCATTGTCGGTTTCCGGAAACGGACCAGCGATGTCAGCGGCGATCCGTCCAAATGGCGCACCCACGTTGTACTGTTTTTGGCACCAACTTTCTACGTCGTCCCTTGCGCTGAGCCAATAGAAACGTTCTTGCACCTTTTCCAGCGTCTTGTTTGCACATCATGTATCTCCCGTAGCACCTCGTGTACTTTTGATCGCGGCAAGACAAGCTGCATTATGAAATCTTTCCCGTCCGGCCTTTCCCATTTCCTTTTCAGTACACCATCTTGCACATGAAGGGAGTCCCACTGAGCCCAGTATGCCTTGAGAGTGGGGCTTCTGTCCGAGATGTCTTGTCCATTTGGCTTTTCCATAAACTCCTTCCACGCTAATATCGGCTCGATGTCTGGGTCTTCTTTTTGAGCGTTGCGGATTTCCTCTGCACTCCAACCGGCGATAGGCTCAGCTCTTACTCTTTGGATGGAAAGAAGGTTCTTCTCTTCCTGTCGCACACAATGCTTGCAGTCGATCTCGCATGGTTGCCGGAATAAGGCATCTGCATTAGAATGGAGTTTGGTTTGGGGGACCTGGACGGTGGTATTGGGGGTGTCGACTCTGATATCCGACTTCCGCCCCGCGAAACTGGTTCTTGAGCGGTCTCCCCACTCCTGGTTTCGGAAAGCCTGACCAACAGGATGGATGTTATACCTGTTGGATGGTATTTCACTACGTCGCCAATTACCATAGTGTGGATAGTTTTTGCGGCTGGGTAGAATTCTGCATTGCCCTTGTAGGTGCCCTCTTTTGTTGCAGTTCCAGCAACGAATTTGTCCTCGGCGAGCGCTGTTTCGGACTTCGACGTCCATCCTCTGGCAAAAACATTCGACGGCGGCTACTTCCCTTACACGGTGGATTCCCTGACACGCCTGGTCTGCCGCCTCCATCATCAGAGCAAACGCCAAAGCTTCGGCGAGCGTTTTCTTTCCAGCCATTCTTACAGCCATTTGTAGTTTCGTATCGGCTATGGCATAGGTAAATGCTTCGATCGCCATATCGTTAATGATCTCCTCGCCGGCGTTTGGATAGGACAAATGTGCCAGTCGCTCGATATCCGCTTGCAATTGCTGGAGAGTTTCTCCTCTCACCTGAACTCTTCTGCGCAACTGGACCCTATATACTGCTGCATGTGGTCGTCCCCAAATCGCATCTCGATGGCTTTTACCAGACTATCGTATATGCATTGCTTGTCCTCGGGAATGGTTTGCAGAAGCTCTGCAGCTGATCCTCTAAGCGTGAGTGTGGCGGCAGTGGTATATTTTCCAAGCGGTATTCTTTCGAGTGGTACACTCTCCAAGTGGTATTTTTCGATATTCAAATTTTCCAACGGATATTTTACAAATCATCTCCTTGTGCGACACTATCGTTTTCATACGAAAACAGCATGACACTGGCAGTAGCTTGGTCATATGGCTGGAAAAATTGTTCGCTCTATTGGATAAATGATTTGTCTACGACATCGGTTATCGCAAAAAAAAAATAAAAAATGCTGAGTCGGAAGCAAAGGAAAAAAATTGCAAAAATTTCCCCAGTTATTTGGACACCACCCCCGGAGTTTCTTTGATACATAAACAACTGATTAATTTGGTTATCTCAGCTGTTCCGATATGTAAGGTATTATTCATAATATTTGCATAACTTGGAACGCACTCCAGCCTACAAAATTGCCAATTATTAGCATTTGAAATCACTTTAACTCGGTGGAAACGGCTTTCGAGATTTCGGTAAAAGTTCATCGAAATCTCGGGATTTCGGTTCGGTGGGAACATGGTATATGACATTAATCGCAAATATTGATTGTAAGAAAGAGCAGAGTTGCCAGTATTTAATTTTAAGTTATTCTATTACATTACAATATCCCCACTATAACGCAAAAATTCTATTGGCAAACTCCAAGCCCACACCCTTAACGCAAAAATCATTCTTCTGTTTAGCAACTGCCTTCGTCAAAAAGTCCGCTATCATACGGCCGGTTTCGATGTACTTCAATTTAATGTTGCCTTCGATGACTTCGTGCCGCACGAGATGGTGTCGGACATCGATGTGCTTGGATCGCGGTCGATATGCATTTAGTGCGGCAAGATTAAGCGCACTCTTATTGTCACAGTATAGGGTTGGTGTACACGTACTATCCGTCAGCTCGTGTACCAAACGTTTGAGCCACATTGCCTCCTGCGTTGCTGCCGACAGCGACATGTATTCAGCCTCGGTTGTTGATAGTGCTACGGTGGCCTGCTTCTTTGAGTTCCAAGTAAGTGCTGCTCCTTGTAGCATGTGTAGTGTATCCACTAACTGACGCCACTGCCCAAAATATAAACAATAACAAAGTGACGCAGCATGTGAAGTGCAATCGAGTTCATTCCTCTTGTGTCACACATTCTTGGTGTGGCATGCACTCAATTGCACTGAACGTCACTCAATAGTAATAAGATCCTATCGAATAGTGTAAAGCCAATAAGAATCTAGAATAAGATATCCATAATCGCTAGTGTAAGTAGAAGTAAGATAGAAGATTAGTATAACAGTTATGTTAATAGTATTTAAGGTATGAAATGTCAAGAATAAAGGCAGATCTATCTTGGAATTCAAACCGGCAGTAATGCCTTGTTTCTATTGAGGTCTCAAAGTTGCGGCGAAAAAATGCCTATCAATATAGCGTGGTACGCTTAAATACCAAACCCCTCCGCTCACAGTATAGGTAGAACCACTACACGCAGCCTGTTGCTGGACGCCTCTCGTCACCATCTGATGCCCAGTCTGCATCACAATAGCCGTAAAGTTCTGGATTACCATCCCTGCTAAATACTAGTTTTGCTTCCGCCGTGCCCTTCAGGATTTTGATTAAATCTGCTAACTGCGCTAACTGCAAACGCCAGGTCAGGTCGGGGAACTTGAACAGCATACATCAGGCTCCCAACTGCCTCTTGATATGGCACTCCTTTCATCTCCTCTGTTCTTCTCGGGATTGTGGACACATATCTTTGGACAGAACTTGATTTGGGTCCGCTGGTGTTGATACTGAATTACAGTCCGTCATTCGAAAACGCTCTAAGATTTCTCTAATATAGTGCTGCTGATCAATTGAGATACATCCTCGATCATGATGAACCTGCATACCCAATATGAAGCTCTTTCATTTGAAATTTTTCCATTAAATTAGTCTTCAACTCGGATTTCATGGAAACATCATTGGAACGAACTATTACGTCATCCACATAAACGGCGACTATCAACTTGCTATCTCCTAAGGACTTGAAATAAATGCACGGATCCATTATGGATTTTTGCATTCCACATTCTAAAAGTGCTGAATCCAGTTTAATGTTCCATAATCTGCTGGATTGTTTTAGACCATAGAGTGATTTTTTGAGTTTGCACACTCTTCCGGGGTCTTCCGCATAACCTCTCGGTTGATGCATATAGATCTCTTCACTGAGATCACCTTGCAGGAAGGCGTGTTTAACCGCTATGGCCAATAAAAGACGGATCGATGTGTAGCGAACCACGGGCGAATACGTCTCATAATCAAGACCTTTCCTTTGTGCATAGCCCTTGATTACTAATCTTGACTTGTAGCGAGAAATATTTCCAGAAACGTCACGCTTGGTTTTGTACACCCATTTGCAGTCGATCGCCTAAGGTTGGGTGGCAGCGAAACCAATTCCCACGTTGTATTGGCGATTAGGACCAAGTACTCTTCCTTCATTGCTTCGACATCCGGACGTGATATCGCTTCTTCGATTGTTGCGGGATCGCACGTCGTTTCACGGGCAGTAAATAAGACAAAATCTGGTCTTACCTTAGGCTTCGGGATTCTAGATGATCTTCTTACTTCTGGTACATCCTCACTGTTTCCAGGCGGTACTGTTTGGATTGGAGTAAAACGTCTCACTTTCATCTGAGTACTCTGGCTCCCCTGAACTTGCTTGATCGACCTCTGCTGCTTCTCTGGCAATGGCTTTTATCCCCACTGAATCTGAAGGTACCCAAATAACATCAGAATTAATGGCAGAATTATTTACCTGTTTCCGCGTTGGCTGCTCATTTTCAATGAAAATTAGGTCTCTGCTGATGTATAGTACACCATTGTACACTCTCTTGATTTGGAGTCGAACTTCCTACGTTTTTCTTTTGGGATGTGAACCATTGCTCGACAACCGAACACTGTGAAATGCTCCAAACTTGGTTTCGGCCCCGACCAGGTCTCCTCCGGTGTTATCTCGGTCAATCCTCTTCTCGGAGAGCGGTTGATGATGTACACGGCTGTCATGACAGCTTCACCCCAGTACTCTGTCTTCAAATCTGCTTCAAGCAACAGACAACGGGCCTTTTCAATCACTGTTCTATTGGTCCTTTCTGCTAAATCGTTCTGTTCGGTGTGTACGGTGCGGTCTTCTGATGTCTTATACCATGTCTGCGAAAGCAGCTTAACAGCCCCTGGTTGCAGTACACTGAACCGGCGCGTAGAATTTTTATCCTTTTCTCGGTTTGGTTCTCGACAAGACTTCTGAACTGGTCGAATTTCTCCTCAGATTACCTTTGCATAAGGTAGAGAAAAACCTTTCGGCTGAAGTCGTCTACAAAAATTAGAAAATATCTTGCTCCTCCGATGGTATACTGACATATGACCGCATACATCGGAAAGTACCAGCTCCAATACGTCTGCTGCTCTTGTTTCAGCGTGCTTAAAGGGTAACCTCGTCTGCTTTCCCTTCATGCGAACCATGCAGGATGTTACGTTCTCACCTCAATGAAAATTTACTCCATCTGCCGTGTGTTTGAGTTTGATTAGACTTTCTAAGCTCTGGTATCCCATCCGTCTGTGCCATAAAGAGTATTTCTGCTGACAAGCGATTGACAATTTAGCATGTGCCACCGCTGTCTGGTCCAGCTTGTAGACTCCTTCTACCTTTGACGCGGTGGCAATCAAGCGGTCTTGGCTGTTAAAAATCTCGAAGCGATTAGCTCTAAAAATGACAGAATTTCCAACGTCTGTCAAACGACTCACAGAGTGCAAATTGGCACATAGATTAGGTACTAAGAGAACATCCTTGGCAACACCATACTCACCAGTAGATAACACAAACTTGACGTCGCCTTTTCCGTCAACAGACATCACATTTTTGTCCACTATCACCGCTCTATCATTTTCCGCTTTGGTGATATTTTCCAAACAATCTCGCTGCAACGTCATGTGCTTAGAAGCACCGGAATCCAAATATCAGTCTTTTGCGTTGACTTCTTTGACTCAGAGTGACGTATACAACACATTTTGTTGGCTTGCATTAAACCTGGATGGAGTTTTCTTCGGATTCGGACAATTACGAGCAAAATGCCCATATCTGTTGCATTGGAAGCATCTCACACGCCTCTGCCTACTGATACCGCCTTTTTGCTGTGTTCCTGCTATAAAACACCATGGAACCATCATTGCTCGTGCTTTTCACATCCTGGGGTAATTTAAACCGGCAAGAAGAAATGTACCTATCCACTCATCGCTTATGTCTAGCCCAATTCCCCTGACTCTGTGCGCCGTCGTGATTATTTTATTCACGTACTCGTCCGCCGACTCACTCTCCTCCAACCTTGTGGTGATAAGGGTTCTTAATAATCCTACCTTACGAATTAAACCGGAATCATCAAATGCCTCTTTGAACTTGTTCCACACTTCCTTCGGCGTCTTCGCGTCTTGAACGTGGACGTAGTTTGAAGGATCAATCAAAAGAATGATTTTTGTTCTCGCCTTGACCATCATTTTAGGATCTTTATTTGCCTCCGTCACGCACTCCCATAATTCCTCGTGTTCCAAGAGATTCTGCACAGAAAACTTCCATTTTTCGCAGTTGTCTCTACCACGAAGCTTTTCTATCCGTAGAATCGAAGAATTGGACGCCATAACGTGTCTTGGACCTAATGCGCAAAATCCTTGAAAATCTTCAACATCCGCGGATCTTTTTCTAAAATAATACTTTTAAAATGTACCGACTTTCCCTATCTTTCTTGTTTCTGCCCATAACGTGTAGAAAATAATAAGTTTCCGGAGCACAATAAATTATACGACCACGCTTAACAACGTTCAAAGGAAAAAGGGAAGAATTTATTCAATACAAAGTATGACATTAATTGCAAATATCGATTGTAAGAAAGAGCAGAGTTGCCAGTATTTAATTTTAAGTTATTCTATTAAATTATAATAGATGACTGAGCAAATCGTACCCCAAATCCAGCAGTTTTCCCATCGCCAACGCACACTTGTGTACAGGTGCATTGTCCTGGGGAAAGATGATTTTTTTCTTCCTCAAGCCAGGCCTCTCTCGGGAATTTTGGCATCCAGCTGGTCAAGAAGGTTGGAGTAATATTCGCCTGTAATTGTTCTGCCTTTCTCAAGGTAATCAATTAACAGGATCCCTTTCGCATCCCAAAATACACTGGCAATGACCTTTCCAGCAGATGCGATCGACTTCGCTTTCTTTGGCGCTGAACCACCGGCTTCCACCCACTGCTTCGACTGCTGTTTCGTTTCTAGCGTGTAGTGGTGGACCCATGTCTCATCCATGGTGACAAATCGCCGCACAAAATCGGTCGGATCCCTATTGAATCGGTCCAAAGATTGCCGCGAAAATCGTTTGCGCATTTGCTTTTGATCGGCATTCAGCAAATGCGGCACCCACCTTTCGCAGAGCTTTTGCATCCCTAAGTTTTTGTGTAGATGCACCCTCTCTTCCAATATACACACTGCCTCAGCTATCTCACTCACCTTCACTCGCCTATCGTCCAACACGATATCATGCACTTTTTCGTTGGTTTCGGGTGTGGTTGCGGTTTTTGGCCGTCCTTCACGTGGGTCATCTTCGAGGGACGTGCGATCACGTTTAAATTCAACTGCCCACTTTTTAACGGTTAACATGGAAGGAGCAGAGTCCCCGTAAACTTCTGTCAACTTTGGATGAATTTCCTCAGGGGTTAAATCATCCAAAACAAAGAATTTTATGACCGCACGATATTCAAGTTTATACATTTTAACGAAAAACCCGCAAGACGTCTACTGCAAAAATGCGTGTAAACAAACTACTTGAGAGAACAAGTTGAAACTTGTCATACGAACTAATGAGAAGTCCATCCAGGCAGGAAACATAAATGTTTGCTATCTCTGCATTTGGCCGAGAACTTTTCACCTTGCCTTAAATTTTCAAATGGCCCGCTCATCCTTCATAAGGGTCGCAGGGGTAGGATGGTCAGGTGAACTCTCCATCCTTCTCGATCCTCCGCCATTGACTCCAACTCATCAGGAGGAATCCCTAGACGGCTTCAGGAGAGATGTCGAACACAATCGATCACTACGAGTTATTCCAGCAACACCGCGGAGGAACCTCATTTCGGCAGCTTGTATCCGCGATCTTATTCTTTCGGTCACTACCCAAATTTCATGACCATAGGTGAGAGTTGGAACATACACCGAGTTAAAAACCGATAGCTTAGCTTGAACACTAAGTTCGACCTTCATTATAACAGATTGGCCAAGCTCTCTCAAAATTGATCCAGCCTGACCAATTCTACACGATAACTCGGCATTCCTCTTCCCATCACTTGTGAATAAGACCCAGAGGTACTTAAACTTATCCACCTGCTTCAGTGGAACTTCACTAACATGCAGAGTACACTGAATGGGTTTTTTGGAAACGACCATTACTTCTGACTTGTTCACGTTGATCTTCATTCCAGCATCGTCACAAACAGCTACAAACCTTTCGAGTGCGCGCTGAAGTTCGGTTTGAGAGGACCTAAGGATGACCAAATCATCCGCAAAGAGAAGATAACTAATCCTTAGGTCTCCCACATCGAAACATTCCCCGCCACGGCTGCGCTGCAACATCCAATCCATATACACAATGAAGAGGAGAAGTGACAAAACGCACCCCTGACGGAGTCCAACGCCCACAGTGAGAGGTATTGATTTAACACCGTTTACCCGAACACAGCTCTACAGTTTGTATATAAAGACTGAATTGCTTTTAAATGGGAACCATCAATCCCATACTCCTGCAGAACACTCCTGAATTTACCTCAGGGATCCCTATTATATTCTTTTTCTAAATCCACAAAACATGTGTAGACAGGTTTAGCATATTCCCAGGCCTTCTCAAGAATTATTCTGAGACCACAGCTCTGGAACGCGTTTCTAGCACCTTGGCGAAGACTTTTCCAGGGGGACTTAAAAGAGATATACCCCTGTTTAAAAAGAGGAACAATCACCCCCATTTGCCAATCACCAGGTGATTCACCGCATTACCAGGCCACTTTAATGACACGCGAGAGCCATTGCACTCTTTCTTTACCTAAAGCCTTGAGCATTTCTGGGCGGATTACATTCACACCAGCAGATTTGCAAACATTAAGCTCCGCAAGTGAATCTACACCTTAAAGGTTCTCTTCTCTCTGATGGCTTCTTAGACACCGGGCGCTTTAAACCAAGCAGTTCTTTTCTCACCATCAGCCGCCACACCAAGCCACTTTACTCCATAAACATCTCCCGCAGAGGTAATAACCGCTGTTGAAAACAGTTGCCATTCTTCTCCAACATTTGATGGAACAGTTAGAATTCGTTCAAACCTTTCAGATATTTGCCGCGCAAATGTCTCCCGTATCTCATCGTCCTGTAACCTCTGCCAATAAGTGATGATCAGTTGACAGTTCGGCCCCTCTCAATACGCGAACATCACAAACCATGCTCTTCAGACTCGATGCTACCACAAAGAAATCGATCAGTGACTTCTGCTGAAAACTCTGACGGTTCCATGTGTATTTGTGGATGTCTTGTGTGGAAAGATAGTGTTCATGATGGATAAGCCATTTTCACAACAAAAATCCAACTACCTCTCTCCGTTCGCGTTTTGATCAGGATCACCGTTCCTCCCAATCACACTCCCCCATAACATCTACACCCACATGAGCATTGAAGTCACCCATCAGGACAAAAGATGGATTCTGCAACCTTTTCAAGGGCAACACCAACTTCACTTAAGAACGCTGCATACTCTGACTGAAGGTTCCGTGCATACCAGAGTTTATCTTTCAAGCTTGAACTTTAAGATCGCAACTCTCCCTCTTAATAGTATCCACTCCAATACTCTGTCTGTCAACCTGGGACTTATGAGTATCCCCACTCCCGCCTGAACAGACATTGAGGGTGCGACTCCTGACAGGAAGAGCTTCCACCCATCCAAAATGTCCAAAGTTTTAGATCCTCTCGGCTTTGTTGAAGAGACGCCAGCTATATCTAGTTGACTTTCAACAGCCTCCCCAATAAACACAAGGTCCTTCCCTGTGAACGATGAGACGTTCCATGTGGCTACCCTAAGTCGGTTCCATTGTCGGAAATCAGAGAGTCCATCTGTGTCCCTATCGGTGCACAGCGCTCACCTCCTTGACCCCCGTAATGGTTCGCGAGACCATTGGCAAGAAGCTCGTAGCCATTTCGGGTTTGACCCGGCCGGCTGCCGAGCGGGACAGGCCGACCACCAGACTCTCGCATACTGACACCCTTCAGGCCTGGCTCCAAATGATGCCCTGGTTTACCAGGTTTGGCAATATCCGCGGCCGGTCGACTTCTTTTTGTCATCATGGGGTGTGCGCTTTGTTAGCCGTGACTGGATTGTATGAATGGGAATAACTATTTAAGTTACCCCATCTGCACATCCCAGTCACGTTGCCCGCCCCCACCACGAGGAGGTCAGTTGCCAGGGGAGCTTTTTTTTCACTAATTACAGGTAATTATGAATTCTTACAATTAACCCTTCAATGTAAAATATGATAGCAACTGTTTCTTTTATAATTTGACCTCCATAAAAATAATGCAATCCAGTGTTCGGCATAGTAATAAGAAAAAATAATTTGACTTCTTAACCTTCCAATACTCGCGCATTGGTCTCTCAGGCCGACAAATCATTAATTCTTTGTTTACTTGAAAAATATCATCCTTGCCTCTTTGAAGTTTTCAATAGCTTCCTAAATAAATATTCTCCATCGTTTAGTTAGTCGCAAGCGCACGTGCCGAGTAGACGTGTTCTTTTTTTTTTGTGAGTTTTTGGTCCCTCAGACCGACGCGAGTATAAGTGTTACAATTTTTTGGGTAAGTAATTTTTTTTATTTTAGAATATTAGTGAGTAAAAAATATTATTTTACTTTAGGGGTGTTTATATTTTAATGAGTATTACATATATAACATTTCTAACAACAGTTTTGAATTCTTTTAGTCGTTTTTGTCAACACAATGGATGAAGAAAGAATAATAAGGCTGCTGTTAGAAAGTGAAGATTTGGACTCCAATTATGATGACGGGAGTGACAGTGAGGTGGAAGACGCCGTAGAAAATACAGACGCTGAGCAGGAGTGGGAACCAACAGACGAATCTGAGAAAGTTTCGCATATATCTCAAATGGAAATAATCAAACAGGCCGCTGTTCATTTTGCTCGTCAAAAAAACCGAAAGATAAAATACAACTGCATGAAATGCAAAAAATATTTTTGTCTCGAGCATGCATTTATGGTATTGTAGCATTGACTACAGGATGGTTTGTGTACCAAAAACTAAAACACTGTATCTCAAACTGTAGCAACGACATCTATTGCAAAACCTGCTAGCAGTAAATATTCCAACCTGATTAGCTTACGTTCCACAATTGTTCCACACAATATCCCAATTATTCCAGGATCCTCAATTCATCCCTGGCGACATCTAGTATACTCTAGAAGGACTTGTATTTTATACAAATACCCATACCACAACCACCGTCGACACAGTTGTTTATAAGTGCATACAGCGATTACAAGAGGGAGATTAGACCAGTGTAGCGACAGTTTAATTTGAAAGAATAAAGTGATTGAATACTGTGTTGAAGTAAAGTTAGTAGTTGACAATAAATAAACAGTGAAATACACAAAAGACAGTTTTATTTAAACGAACCCCAGCCAGAATATTACATTGGTGTCAGAAGTGGGATAAAACAAATTTTGTGTATTGCTTATTGTGCAAGTGAAAAAAAGAAATGGCTCGGAAATTGCTAGAAGATTTGTCATTGCCGCAACTAAAGGAAGTACTGAGCCAGCGGGAGCAACCTACGACTGGTACGAAAAGAGAATTGATCATTAAGTTGCGGAAAATAATGACGGACGAGGTTGCAGATCCTGAAACAGCTTTGTTCGACGTTGAAGAAGAACAAGTAAGTACGACGAATGACATGTCGGCTTTAATGAAATTGCTTTCTGAAAAATTCGA